>JAQIXQ010000040.1:0-81767 GCA_034700485.1 Pseudosinella alba
TTCTCTTTTCAGTAAATGTTTAGGACACTAGTAATTAATTTAATTATAATTTTGATGGACACTTTAAATATAATTATTTTGCTGCTGCGCCTCTTCTCATCTGCCTCAGTAAGGGAAGATGGAGATGGTAAAGCTGGTCCGAGTCCTTCAGGCTGGATATAGTGACTAGTGAGTTGTGCGGAGGAGAGGAAGGAAAATGGAATGGAGCTGGTGGTGGTGCTTCTCTTGTTCTCTGTACTTTTTGGTGGCATGGCATGAGCGTCACCAGGACTTGTTGGGATTGGAGCTGTGAGCTTGAGGGCTGTTTGGCGGAGACCAAACTGTTGGGGAGAGTTGAGATGGGAGTGGGGAGCGAGGATTGTTATCCAAGCTTGCCACAATTGTCAATCGATGCCAATTTAGAAGTTGAATTTTATTTTGGGGAAAGCCCGACTCCCATTTCATGCTGTCACTGTTCAAATTTATTTCGATCTTTGCACTTATTTTTATTATGACAGCGTATTTTTCTGATTGTTTTACGCTGTTTGTTATGTCCTGTCCTCATGATGTCACCTCACCATCATGTCAGCATGCTTGAACATTTCAGTAAAAAAATGTTCAAGTCAAAGCAATAATGGGCGAACAAGCCTCAAGCATGCAGTGCTAATGAAGTTTATTGTATCAAATGCAATAAAAACCTCCAAATTGATTTAAAGTGTTTGAGCGTGCCCAAATCAAATACATCTTGACATAATTACAGGTATAATGTTCTGTTCTATAAAAAAAGTACCCTTGTCATATGCCTGCGGTAAGGGTACTTTGATTTGATGACTTGACATTGGGGAGGTAGTCATACCAGAAGTAACAGACACATAATAATACTTAACAATGCAAACATTTTGAAACAATTTCTTCCTAAGTTATATAATTTTGATACTTGGTATGGCTTCACTCCTTCCCTCCCTTCATCTCCTGTCTCAAGGATGAAGGATGCAAAAAAAAATTATATAGTGGAAAGTGATATAGCCATAGTTAAGATATGACATGATATATAATTGGGGAATGGGACAATGAATTCTGTGGCTAAATAATTGAATGACCTTTTCCCATATAATGACAATAATAATGCATAGGCAAGTTGAGCATGGGCCGTTCTTGTGGTTTTCTGAAGCAAGCGCGACGCAACCCCATAAATGACACATTCACACAGGGAGATTATTTGCAATGTTGCAAATGTTGTAAATTGGCATGTCATGTCATGTCATACCCATTCGAAGGATTTAATACAGTCAAGTACCTGGCGATGGTGATGTTTTGAGGAGGCAGTGAAACATGAACAGTTTTTCTTTTGTGGAGAAGTCAGTCAGAGTCAAAATCAGATCCCACTTAAAATAAATTATAGTAATAATTATGTAATATAATGTTCCGACTTTATCTCTGATTTGTCAAAATTAGACATTATTACCTAAGTGGATTAGCTTTAATAATAATTAGCGACAGGGCCTTATCATTACGGTGAGGGTCATATCATGTCATATATGTAAGAGGACAACAGAGAGTACTTGGTTTGGTCATTAGTTCATTTACCAGCCTGAAGTAATTAATTAGCTTCTTGATTAGGGTAGGGCACTGGATTGGATGAGTACAAGAAATGGCAATTTAAAAAAAAATGCCACATAAATTATATTTTATTTAGATCCATTTATAGTAGACAAGTTGAGAATGCATTTGTCTGCAATGCAATCAATCCCATTAATAATAACAATATGCAATAATGACTAACAGTATAGTAATGTAGCCAAAAGGGATTATCGACAAGTGTCAAAGTGCGCCAAGGGAACATGACAAAAAAAATTAAGTCTTTGCAAAATACAAAGCAGGAGATAGTATTACCGACACCGACATACCATACCATAAAAATGAGTCATTTGCTTTAATATGGTACAATCCATCCCCACCAATTTGGCATTCACCAATCTTATGTAACTTTTATTCACCTTCCTCCGACCGCTTTGTCATCATTAAATCACTCACAGTCCTCAGTCGCACACAGACGATACGATTACTTAGTGATGTAGCATTCCATGCATAAATTAAGAGGACAATGAAAGGCCCTTCCTTTCATTCCAACGGGATATTCTAACAGCAACAGCTCTCATTAACAACTATGAAACAAATGAGTTTCATTAATCAGGCCTCTCTCTAATACATAGAGAGTAAAATATGTTCTGACAATGACAATGAGGCTGAATTCCATTATTTCTATTTCATACATGACGTTGGTTTTTTGTTTCGTTTTGGTAGACATTTTTTTTTGCTTTATTTGTTCCCTTCCTTCACGCTTGCATGCAACCATATAGCTTGATCATGGCACCTTGGAAGTTTGAAGTGGCTTGGCTTGGCTGAATTTTAATTTGGATCCAGCTCCCAGCAACAAAGTCATCCTGATCATTTTAGTTCATACCTATATATCAGTTTGCAATTTTGCAAATTGCAATAATACATATATAATATACTTAACGATTATAGAGACAGATTTGCGAGGCAGTTATTGTTATTGATTTCCCTTTGTTCCTTCCTTGGCTTGGGGAGGGAGAAGGATGTGAAATGTATATAATTTTGTTGAATTATGACCTAGAATAGAACGGCTTGCCCACATGGATATTTTAAAACAATTTGAAATGTATAGGAAAGGTAAGATGTGAATATGATGATGGTAATAATAATGATGGTGCTGATGATGGATAATGAATATTGATGAAATGAAATTAGAATCAATTCCACGAACTGCGAATTATCTCATAGGCACATACATAGTTATATAATGACCATCACTTTTTAATTTTCTTTATCTTTACGAGAGCTATACAATTACGAAAATAAAATTGCATCATATGGATTGGATTAATGGATTTGACAGTGCAAACAAAATCGAATCACTCATCGTAAATTCTATCAAAATTACGTACTAGGTCATATTATATAAAATGTCATCCATGCCGGAGCCAGGCAGAGTTGTTCTTTACAAGCCGATTTCTTTACTTGAGGAATTTTCGGCATTCTCCTCTCCTGCCAATCCGGCAAATTGAGGAAGGAATATTATGAATATTATGGCTTGGAGTGCCATGCTGCAATAATGTAGCTGCACTTGACTTACAGACAGATAGAGCAACATTCATTTTTACCAACTTATTACACCAAAGCCAAAGTCGAGTTTTGAGAAGAAGTTGCATATACGTATAACTAATTGTAAGTGTAAATGCAAGTTTCTGGTATTCGCCATATCACCAAAAGTAAAAAGCTCATACATAACTTAAAACACTTCGACTTTACTTATGAATTCACTATCGGATATAAGGAAAGTGCACAGGGATGTTGTAAAAAATACCTAACAGTACTTGATTCCTTCTGAGGCGAACAAAGTATCTGGTCGGCCACACTCATTTCATTTCATATAGCCAGAAACCACTCATGGCCATATGCAATCATCATCATCGTCATATTCATCATCGTCAATATCATCAAATTATTATTACAAAGTAAGAATCTCTTGGGCTATTACACTCATAAGTAGATATACTGCATACTTACAATTAATCAGAGTGTTAATGCAAGTTAATTCTCTTCAGTTATCTCTTGCTATATGGTGTGTGGGCTCCATGTTCAGTTTCAGCGAAAATCCACTTGATATACAGATTATATATGGATTTGGGGAGAGGTGATGTAGATTTGTAGATGATTTTGTAACTTGGTTTCCTCCACAGTCCACACACACAGTCAGTTTTAGTTAGAGTCAGGAGCAGCAGCGTTGCTACGCTGATTCGATGGATGCAAATGCAAAAATGATTTTTACTTACAGAAATTACTTATATGATATGGTACATACCTTACGGATATGCCGACTGATGCGGTTGTTCGTGAGGATTTTTTTCTTCATAGTCATATTGCCAGTGACTGCAAGGCAGTTACATTATTGTTATCAATATCATCATGTACCGTCATGATCGGCATTGCCAGAAAGGATAAAGCCAATAAAGTATATAAAAGTTAATGCTATTATAACACTATTACTATATGTAATTTTTTTCCTCTCTGCCAAGAAGAGCGACCACGACC
This sequence comes from Pseudosinella alba, assembly GCA_034700485.1. Classification (NCBI taxonomy): domain Eukaryota; kingdom Metazoa; phylum Arthropoda; class Collembola; order Entomobryomorpha; family Entomobryidae; genus Pseudosinella; species Pseudosinella alba. Next base: position 4,096 of record JAQIXQ010000040.1, read on the forward strand.
GACGACGACCGCTAATAGCTGATAACAAATAGATGGATTTTTTTTCTCTTTACATTTCAGTCATATAGTCAGAGTCAAAGTTGTTGGGTTGTTTGTATCCGTGTCACTCACGCACAGATAGAGATAGACACACGCGCTTGGTAGATGTGTGAACTCTGTTAAAAAATATATGCGGTCTCCATGTAAATGTGTGTGGACAAGTCGAATTTGTCTAATCTGATTCAGTTTGTAAATGTAATTTAATCTACGAAAAAAATTATTTGAATTTGAACTGGTCTTGGTCTGAAAAGTGTCGTCCGTAAACTCATCTTGGTGGATTGAATGATATGACCATAATAAGACGGGAGGAAAGTTAAGAGGAAAAAAGTGAAGACAGGGAACTTGTCAGTTTTTGTCACTTGTTGGGATCATTTTAGTCAAGTCGAAGTCGAGTGGATGAATTGGATTGAAGTGATTTCACATAAGAAGATCAAGAGAGAAAAACTATAAAAAAAATAATCAAATTCATAATCAGATAAAAGTCAAACCCATATCGTCATCAAGTTGCTATCAGATCAGGATATACCTATTTACCTATAACTTGTGTGGTCCGACAAGAAAAAAGTGAAGCCGGACAGAGATTTTTTCCCTGTCGAATGAACTCAAATTGAGAACGTGTAAGCAACAGTTACAGCACTGGGAACCACGTCCAGTTGTGCATCCGCGGCTTCGTCGTGGGTTGTCAGCCAAAGCCAAGATAAGAGCAAGGCCCAGAGTGGGAGAAAGGATCCCGACAGTCTCAACCAAGCAGAGGATCGGGACGGGAAGGAAAGTGACAGTTCTGAAAGTAACTTGACAGCCGAGAGGGAAAGGGACTTAAGCGCTGGGAATCCAAAAGAAAGTGTTGGAGCCAGTTTCATCGAACCAGTTATTTCTAAAAGTGGTTATCTCGACAAGCCCACCGGGGAAAAGGAAGACAAGATGGAGCGAAAACAGAGTAAAACCGCAAGTAAGTTCCGTAAAAAAAAGGGAATAATCAGAGATTCATTGTCAGTCATATGGAATAGAAACATGAATTATTCGGTGGCATATTGCGTATGGGATGGATTGGAAGGGTAAAATGTTCCGTCAATGTCAGAGTTATTTTTTTGGAGTAGAGATAAGTTGTTGGTTGGGTTATGGATTGGATAGAAGTTAGAATTTTTGTTTTGGAAAAATTGTTTGCCACTCCCATTCGCACGCTCTCACTCACAGCTACTTTGTAAAATAGCTCGGATATGCATATCATTTATTTATTAGCCTTTACATCGGCTGTGTTAAAAAATGTTTAAGATGAAATGGAATGATATTTGGAGAAGTTTGGTCTAGTTTTTCTCTCCTCCAAACTAAAAAAATCACATTCCCACGGGAAGTATGACTGGAAAGGAGAATTTTATTTTGAGGAATGCATGGTGGAAAGGCAATTTTATGTAATAAGTATGGCGAGTAGGAACTTTATAGCTCGTATTGCATGGGAATATTGTTTCCATGTTCCAGGTAAATAGTTTGGAACATACATGGCGCATCCTTTCGTGAATGCTAAGTGGACCATAGGCGAATTTTTCTTGATATATTTTCTCCACGAAACGTGATATGGATATAGATAGATTTATGGGGAGAATAATGTCATAAAATGTTTTTAAAGTACGAACCAAGTCAAATGATGGTAAAGGTACACACATCGGTGAGATAAGTTGATGTGAATTGGGAATTCAAAATTAATGATGATGACTTCTCCCAATGACCAATATAAATTATTTCATTCTGACATCTAAACTTTTGGAGATTTGAGAAATGGGGTCCCTTGCGCTGTCCCCTATAACTCATCGTGACTTATGCATGACTTGACCTGGCTTTATTTGGGATGGAAAGTAACAAGATTATTAAGTGCAATTGCTTAAAATGTGAATGATGCGATACTCGTACTTGGATGCTTTCAGTTTCCAATCACTCTCCCCATCATCGCATCATCATTAAAAATCATAATCAACTTATATATCATGATATGACTTTTAATGATCCTGCTTTAATGCCATTCATTTGCCATGCTTTCATCTTAAAATGTATATTTGTCTCCTTGCTCAACTTCATCTCATTCAGATATGCATATTTGCAAACTGAGCATGAGGGAAATAGATGAAAAGTGTATAATTTGATAGGTGGACGGCACGCTGGTGGGTGCATGACATGAGGCTGATTTCAGTCTAATATGATATGGGCTAACCATGACCTTTCACCAAAAAACGAGGAGGGAGAGCAAAAGTTGCAAAAAAAATCGCAAGTTATCTCATCCTCATCATCATAAATATATTCATATTGGGAAAAGTGCAAACTTGCAAAAAAAATCATAGCCATATACCTGTGATCATCGCCACATGATATGCACCCCTGCCATATATGTCATAATTTCTGCACAAATTTATTTCTTGAAATAAATTGTAATTTATGGTTACTTTATGAGATGCAATTTAAATTATTTTTTTTCGTGATTTATTATTTGCAACGGGGAAATTGAAGGTAGAAAAGGTACATTATGGGATGTTCATGATCACGACAACAGTATGGCAAAATGGGAATATCACAAATTCTCCAATTTGCAAATCTGAAATTGGCTACATGTAAAAAGAAGTACACTATTCTATTCCCAGGACTGGGATGATTGAAGATCTGGTTCCTCCTGCTCGAATATTATTATTGACTAGACTAAATTGAGAGATTGTACTTAAGACAATGTTTCCTCCTTATTTATGGGAGGATATTTTCCCCTAAAAAATTAAAGATGGATTATTATTAGCTTGTAGCTAATATAAATACATATTTTGCTCCGGCCTGGCACATGCTGGGTTTATATGGGATCAGTGACCTTCTTTTTTGTGAGAAAAAAAGAAGTTTTTTTTTGGCTTGGGAAGGCAGGTTTTGACCTCCTCTTGAGGGAGAACAATGGTCTTGATGTCGCGGTATGCAGAATCGATATATTTTAATAATATAATTGAATGCATATTTTTAGAAGAAATTAAGAAGAAAAAAATACAAGATATTTTAGAAGACAATGGCCATGGGAGGGAAGAAGAAGAAAAAACCGAGAGGAAAAAATGTTTTATTGTCAATGTCAACTTGCATATGGCTAGGGAGTGCAGGTTGTGTACTAGATTTATTGTTAATCTTCATCAGCATTATTTTATTAGTTAGATTGGAATGATTAGATCCACTGCAAGCTTATCGTTAGATATTGATGGCAAGACAACATAACATCTTGAAAATGATTTTTATTTCTTGATGAAACATTAGCTGAGGATCTCGTCCCCGTCATACTCTATTCATGCAAACCTGACAAATGAATTATAAGTGAACGTGATGATGTGATGGGATGTGTTGTCCTCATTCATTTCATTTTCATTAGCTAAATAAGTTGCTGGCAAGGATAACAAAAAAAACTCGAAAGTTGCTGCTAGAAAAAAACAATTAGGTATGTATAGAGTAAAAGACAGTTAATTAGTATTAATTGTAAAAGTATAATCTGGTCCATGCCATATCGTCTTGACAGATCTTTCTTTATATCCCAATCAGTAAGTGGACAGGTTCATGTGCACGAAGATAGATAAATGAAGTTTGTAATGATAACGATGTAACTCCATGAAAATGAAATTAATCAGCTTAACTGCAAGTTAAGTTGCAAAGGTAGATAGATATAAGCAATATGTTTTTTCTTCTGAACTTGGTCGGCTATCAAATTACTCATCCTGTTGTTTTACAGCTTTCAGCAACAAAGTTTTAAGCCTCTTCTCACGACGATCAGAATCCTCTTAAGAGAAGAGGGACGATTTAACTTGTGTCACTTGTCTATCTTGAGTCTTGATGATCTCAAGTGCCGAGTTATATCATTACATGCAATGTCAAATTTGTTACAGCATAGACTATTCCAAATGTAGGGCAGCGTTTCTTCCATAGTTCCATGTCATTCTGGAACTTATTGGAAACTGGTCTTGATACGGCTATATGATAAATAACGATACACGTATCATTGCAATGTGTCCTTTTTTAATGAGAAATGTTTTCTGTTGCTGAATGACCCTTCAGATGAAGTGATCTGCTGTTGAGGATGGGACGGATGAAGAGTAACATGATTCCCAAATATAATTAATTAATAGTAAACTTAAGTGCATTGCATCGTATGTTACGAACCACTTTATATGCTTGATGATAAATATTGAGATTGTTTTCAGGGAGTAAAGTTGGAGTAGAATTGGGAAGGAGGATATCATTTTACAAGATGATTTTGATCCATAATGACTCATAGTCAATTTCAAAAGTATTCGAAAGCAAACTATGTAATAGCAATAGCCTCTGATTAAAATCTACTAATGACGCTTTATTGTGATTACAGTCAAAATCCCAAATAAACAATTTACATTTTAAGAAGTATCCTGAAAGAGCCAGAGCAATAGGTATGAACACAGATACAGATTTCATTTGGAATGGAATACGTTTCAAAAACCATTAAACTTTTTATGTTTGCCTTCAGTGATAAATTGTTGGCCACACTATAATTATCAGAGCAACTTCAGCACAGCGAGGGCAACGAATGAACAGCTTTCAACATTTTAAAGATTTAAATGGAATTGTAAACATAACATGAGATCAGATCACATCAATTACATCACAATCCATAATTTATTTCTATTATGAAGAGCAACATGGCATGATGACATCACCACAATTATAGTTTCATTTCCATTAATCTACTTTAAATTGTTAGTAATAATGATATGACATGTCGATGATGACTGGGGAATATGAGAATGTAAGAATAGTTAAGAAATGTGCATATCGCCTTTACAATTACATACATGCGTATCGATCCCATTAGCATTTATTTAAAAATTTAAAATGGTTCATTTTAGTTTTTGTAATGTTGTGGGTGAACCGGCTACTCATTTGGCATTTTGATGGCTGGTGATATTCATTGAATAAAAGCATTTATCCTGATTAGTGATTGTTATGTTTAGTGTAAACAACAGTTAACCAACTTGACTATTACAACATGGCCCAAATCCAATATTTATGTTAGGAAGTATAAGTAAGCAGCCAGCACACACATCCAAATTGTTTTCCCATTCATTCATAATTACGCATAATTTGACAGGTGTAGTAGGAATCCATAAATGTTTAATTTTATGGACTCGTCTCGTTAATTTTTTTGATCATGAGGATCATGATGATGATAATAATGATGTACAAACAATCTTGAGAGATAGCTGTGAGGATTTTTGCATTTATGATGATGACAATGAATGGGGAGCATCATCCAAAATTGAGAATTCTCGTCACGCCTCAACTGTTAATTGTAACATTAATTGAACATCAACTCCACCACGCGCTGTACATGTACAAGGGCCATAAAATTGTAAACTTTTTAAGGGCTTCTTCGGCATATGGCCTCTCATTATCAGATCACATCATAGTCATAATCATAAATATCTATCTCAATGTCTATCTAATGTAGGTACTTGCTTATCCATCTCTGTAAACGTGCGACACATCTTAAAAGAGTGAAATTAAGGATGGGGTTGCGGGGATGAGGAGGAGATGACGCTCACTTGACTTGGCTTGGACTTGTTTTTTTCTAGTCTTTTTAATTTGGAGGGACAAGCGCTTTCTAGTGATAGGATGAGATAGCATGCATAGCAACTCACTACTTTATGGATCAATTAAAAATTAATAAAATATCTTTGTCAGTCAAGTAGTGTTGCTCTTTTCAGTCTTTTCAGCTCGGCAAAAGTAGAACTGTAGGAAATTAATAATTTTGACAATGATGCTCATCATCATGGTGATGGGGGACATTTTGAAGGGGCCGGATCGATAGGCATCTACCTATATATACGTATCTAGAATTAATATAGTACTCAACAAGAGATAAGTAAAATACAGATATTGCCAAAGTAGACTTTATCAACAACCGCCGTCAGCATAACTTTACTCCGCCTGTCTTCGAAATGAAAAGACATTTGATATCGATTTTGCTTTCACAGTCGCAAAAAAAAAAATATTGCAAATTGGCACTGACAGATTTACGTTATCTGATTGGGACTGTAAAAATTCGAGCGTCAATGATGTCAATGTGCTCTAAATGTTCCTTTGTTGCTGGCTAAGAAAATATAAAATTCATCCGAAAAAAATGCCAATTTGAATGGGGCCATAAAAGAGATTAAAATCAGGATCAATCTAGAAGGGTTATATTTTACTCTATTTATATGGCAACTTTTACTGTGGGATTGCAGCAAAAAACGTATTGTAGGTATACCTACCTACACATCCTAAGGTTCCCGGCATTCCATACCCGAAATCTGCTATTAAATGAAAGTCGAACTGAAGTAAAAGTAGCGGACCATCTATCCATCCACCTAGAAAGACTTTAGAAAACAAGCTACAGGCTAGGAATATAATGGTTTATTTATCCGTAGACAATAATGGTAGTTTGGTAGGGGAGTACAGCGTGCACAGTGTGCAAACAGTCTGCATATTTACACATAGATAGTCAGATTGAAGGCTTTTATCATTAGCAAATCAATTAATTGAAGATTGTGAATCATTGAAAGTGACATGTTTACACGCTTGACAAACAAGTGTAGCTATACATACAAAGATGACTACAAATTAGCTAATGATTAATAAACACATTGTATGCAAATTACGTATTGACAGGGAAAAAAATCGGCAATGTGGATTATTGATTGCTGAGATATGACATGCCCAATGGCCAATATCCAACTCAACTTTCACAATAAAAAACACCTATCAACAATCCGCTCCAACCAAGAGCTCGTGTCGGTTCGGAGATTCGGAATGAAAATTAAAGGTAGTCATTCGATCGATCACGATTAAAGTTGTTCATGGACTGGATTAACTGCTTCATATAACAATAGCGACCTTGTGCATTCAAAACTTGTCTTGGCTTGGTACTTGTTGCAGAACTGGAACTGAATCCGTCATAGGCACCGTTCATAATTTGGCTGAATTACTTGTAAATTCTTTTTAAAAGATTTAATATGTTTCAGATAAAAAGGGAAAAAGTTTGCCAACCATTATTCACCTATCCCAACTATTTCGCAGGAAAAAATTGCAATAATCAATATTCAAATCACATTCCCATTTCGCATATGTCTCCCCAAAAACAAAACCTGTACCGCACACGTTTGTCTTCAACTTACTCATGAAATGAAAGTCATACTTCGGGCTGATCATGATCACCCATTCCATTGTTGTTATTATTGTTGTTGGAGATCAAAAATGACAACAATGGCCATATAGCCACAGTCTCAATTTAACGTGACGATGATACCTTGCGATAATGATAAATGTACTTGTTTTACTACAAAATCTAATCATATTGCTCACTCACTCCCTCATGACCACACAATGGCAATGGAATAATTTTATTTACAAGTTTCCCCCTTTCAGCAAAAATTATTCTTGGTTGCTATATTGGTACTCGCAAAAAATCATGTTTCTTGATAAAAGTTTTGTTCAAAGATAGTTTTCAAGAAAGGAGAAAAAACATGATGAAGTAGGATGATGATGGGCTAATCTTGCGCAACATTTTTGCAAAAAATGATAATAATCACGCTCTATCCTCTTATCATTTTCTTGTAACAATTCAAACTTAACATGTAAAAGACATGCATTATATCTATTCTATTATTCTTCCAAGCAACATTTTCCTGTATCCCTTGGGCACGGGATACAGGAAAAAGTTGTAGTGTGCACACAATTTATATATGTGGCTATATGAAAGTGTAGATGATTTGCAAAAAAGACCTGATTTTTTTTTTGCAATTTAAATTTAAATGACTATATGGAAGTCCATGCCTATTTAGTAGCCAGTATTAGCTTAAGCTCTTAAGGTAGACTTGACTCAGGTATTTAAAAAAAAATCCTTCTTAGCTCTATCCTCATAATTTATTAGACTCTAGACAATACCTGGATCAGGTATGGTCCCCGTTTCCCCATTTTACCCTCATAAATAAATGATCGCCGGCCTATCCACATTATTCTTGTGATTTAAATGCATCCCTATTCAATAGCAATATGATGAATATGAATGAATGGATTGGACCAGCAAATCTTAGACTGAGATCTTAAACATAAACACAATTACGAAATAGTAAAACCAGCAACCATAACCATGGCATGCAATGTACCGAATACGAATACTGTAAACGATAAAATAATGCAAAATAAATTGCTCGCTTTTTGCGGAAAAGTCATCACATCACATATAGTACATAAGCAATTCCACATTTAAGTATGGTTCATGTTCATGTTTCTGCTTCGTCCATTTGAGTCTATTATGCCTGTATTACAATAAGTTATGAAGACGAAAAAAAATCAAGGTAAAATAGCATAAAATTGAGATTTTTTTTTTGCACTGGGAAAAGACGAGTAGGTAATGTGTGGCTTATTATCTGTGTCATCATTACAATGTTGCATCACTCCATCAAGAGAAAACCCAGGCAATATATCAGATTTTTTCTTTGTAAGATATGGGGATGGATGCATCTTACCTGAACCATTTCCATTGTTAAAGAGAAGCCAAAGTCAGGGGAGAATGTTGATGAATTGATGAGAATAAATTGAAACGGTGGAGGGTGAGCATGTCTGAGTTTCCGAGTCTGGGGATTATAATTCAGTGAACCGGCTTTAGTTAAGCGTAAGTCAAGTCAGAGAGGTAGGTTCTGTGGCCTTGCCTGAGTTAATGTTGCAATCGGTGTGACGGGAACTGGTTATCAGAGTCGTTAAAGGCGAGTGTGTGAATGTAGAGGGTGGATAAATCAGGTTCCATAAAAGTTGGAAAGTTGCACCCAGACATAGTTTCATAGTTTCAGTTTCCCAGCGGTACTTCCTGTCCACATCCAGGACTGGCTCTGCGATTGCGACACTATTTTGCAGAGCTTGGCGTCCCATCGGGGAGCTTGACCCGCATATAATTCATTTGCATGCCGCGTGGCTAATAGTGAGGAACTAAGGTGGAAGGAGTGAAATTAAAATATTTTGCGAATTATTTTTTGGGTTTGCGATCTAGTTCTAATTTAAAAAACTCGAAATAGTGCCGGTGTCAAGTTGTTATATAAACGGGCATTTAATTTTGCGGAGTAGGCAGACGATTTCCATTGATCTCTTGATTCGACTGCAGTAGTAAGGTATGTTTAAAAATTAAACTGTTGGGAAAGCATTTTGAAATAATATGTCAGTCAAGCTATATTTATGAGCTGGCAAATATCAAATCCATCATGCTATAAGTACTTCCCATGCCAAATGCTAATACGATTAGCTAGCTGCCAATCAGTCAAAGTTAAATGTAAACAGAACGTAAACCGGTGATTATGATAAATTAGCACCATTACCATTACATATACGCTGTAATTTATTTGTCAAACGAGAAAACCGCTATATCGACAGAGCTGACGTAGGATCATTCTAAACTGGTAATTTTTATTATTACCGGACTAACATGCATCTATATGCATCTGACATATACTGATTGATTCTGCACGAGTGACGGACCGACAATTAAAAATGCATTTTCCTTCCGATTTGCACTTAATGTACTTAAAGTAACTTTTTCGACTTTCAAGGGAAAATTATTTCAAAGTGGCCCAATAATTTCTCTATAAGTTTCTCATTTCGGGTAAGATTGATCGGATTGGATGATTGCGTCATAAATCATGCATATATTTTTATCGTCATATCATGATGAATGACTATGACATGAGTGAGTACAAGCCACAAAAGCTTCTAGAATATCATGACTTCGCTTTCAGTCAAAATTCCAGAATGTTCGAGTAAAATATACCTGTAAGTTCATAAAATCACATTTAACTGACTTGGCACACATCCTCACTCGTCTCAGTAGCCTAATTTTAATTGTGCTTCCCACATCTCCAGTTTCAAAAGTTCCCATTCCCATCCTTGACTAATTGGAAGCACAAAAGCTGGAGATTAGTGTTGCTCATTGTGGCTGTGACGAGGTGAAACGGGGAAATCCAGTCAAGATCAAGATATCCACTCCGCACGCCGAGGCCGACTTTTGTTCGGTCTGAAGCTGCATATTTCTATGTAGGTACCTAACTATATGTATAGTTTGTAGCATAAAACTTGGGTAATTTTATTTTACCTGGAAATATAAAAACGTTGTAAAACGGGCCAAGAATTTACTAGGTAAGATTTAAACCCAATTTAATTACATAGATAAGGAGGATGTTTCAAGCATAAAGCACCTGAAATTAGCCAGGTGCTTATTTCGCTTATTTCGCTATTTCCTTATATTCCTCTGGCTCTCTATCTAACTCTTTTAGTCTTTTGGATATTATTGAGTCATAATATGCGTGCAGGGATCAGTTAAAACTTTGCCATATATATATTATACCTTGGAGATTATATACCTAGTTTGTAGTTAAGTATATTAAACATCCAATTTTAATACGGATGCCTTCTTCATTTAAAATATTTAAGTGTCCTTCAGCTCCAATATTTCATCTCATACAATAATCAAATCATACATTAAGATTGGTATGGTAATGGTATGGCTGGCATGGTAAATCATAATCATGTAATCATACTTAAGCACAGCTTTGTTTTTTTTTTTGGCTTCATCCATGAATGATGCGCATTGTCAAGTTCACTCATCTCGCAAAATCGCTATATGAGTGTGAGTGTGAATCTACTATGTTGTAATTTTGAGGTGGGTAGTTGGTAATATGTGGTATTAGTTGTCATGGTCAGTTTTTTACTAGAACCAGAAGGGTGACATTGGGATTTGAAATGGGATGGGAGGATGAGGAGAGCCATCATTATCGCCATTTTCGTAGTCATAGTCATCATGCATGGGACAGGTCTACCTTGCGAATTATTTTCATGAGCGAGTTAATACTTAACATTGCATTTCTGGACATACAGATAGTTGGAAGTTATATGATTTACGATCAAACCAGCTTGTATTATCCTATCCCAACCCAAACCATAGTGACCGGTCTGAATTACCTATAACAAAGTAGCTGTGCAGATTATGTAAAGTTGAAATAGTGCAAATAGCGTGTTCTTATTAGCTCTCAGGTTTAAACTCTTAATTCTTGAAGTTAATTACGAGCCTCCCATGCAAGTACCCGATTTTTTTTTCGATGACTGCAAAAAGTAATACTCATGTCAGTCATCAAATATTTTTTCCGGATAAAATTATATCCTCATGATATGGTATGATAATGATAGAAACAAATCACAGATTACAATATGTAGATACAGGCAGAAGTAGAGATATCTTTCATAGCCAAAAAAGATATTGATGATTGATGACAAGGGAACTTTTTTTGAGAAACAGGAACAATGTATATATCCAATCGTATCTACGTATCTACGATTCATTTTTTATCATCATAATCAAAGAACCTATCTGTCAAGTTGTGTGAGAACAAAACAAATCGATATTAAATGTCATGATTTGTCCATCCGCATATCCAGCCAATGTATGTAATGCATAATAAAACTATGTATTGGAATTGGAAGGCACCTTAAGATAAGCAGTGATAGTTATCAACGTTAACGTTAATAGTTGTCATATTTCCATCAATATCACCAACATAACCACTTCTATCTCGCTCACAACAAAGTCACCAACTTATCATGCGTAATATGCATTATAGAGATAGATCGACTGAAGTAAAATGGCGTGGGAGTGATGATGATGCTCGAATCAATTCTAGAAAGGAACCGACACATGGATTGACTGACTTTTTCACGTGAATCCTTTAACATTTCTTCATTGTCATCACGTTAGCTGTTAGCTCCAAATATTCGCCCATTATACTCCTGAAATAAACAGGAGTAGAAAAATATAAGTTCTTGTATGTGCTTATATGCCAAACAATTACATAATACTTAAAATGATGACGTTTGTGAGAATGTTTTGCAGAGGTCATCACATCACAGTTAACATATATTTCTATATCATATCACATTTGTCATTGTCGTTGTTATTCTCTCACAATCAGTTCGTCCACCTACCTACCAAGTTCAGAGCTATGTCATTGTCAGTCAAGTGATCATCATCATCATTAAATAAGATAATATAAGTCATATGAAACCCCAATTCATGCTCTGTCATCCACCCAATCTCTGATAATACAAATTAAGCAATTAACTTATTATTATTTTGTATGCCCATCTCATCTCCCCCCATCCCCCATTTATTTGCACATGCAAAAATGGCAATTAAAGCATACCTATATGAGATATGGCAAGATTCCATTATCATCCATGGGCATACCTATTATCATGCATCCTCTCATTCCACTCATCGTGACCACTTTTAAATACAATGTGATCACAAGATGATTGTCTCATTCCCTCCTGCTCGCTCCACAGCATAGGAACGTGGTTTGGTAAAACCGGTCAGGAACTAATTGTAAGCAGAATTACAAAATAATACCTAGTAAATAGGTATCAGGTTTAGGACTTAAGATTCCGCGGAGGCCGAACCCACTCGGGGAAATTTCATAAAATGCGTAAGTTTCCATTCATACCATGGTATTTGTCATATTCTATTTAATATTCTTCCAATTAGGACATGGGTCGCAGAAGATAACAATAATTAGCTGAGTAACAATCCAGGAGGAAATCCCCTCTCAAGTGTCAAATTGGCACCTTGTCATAAATTCTAAAGAAGTCCTAAGATTTTGTCAGATTCGGCTTATCCAGTGGATTGCGAATAAATAAAACAATTAACTTGGTGTTTAAAGGGGTAAGCAAGAGAACTCGATAATCTGACGATGAGACCGGTTCCCATAAAATATGAAGTCAGCGGACTATTTCATTGTAATATGAAAATGAAATGAGCTATTTCAGAGCGTTTAAGCCAATTCAGCTCATTTTTTGCTCGTGACGTGACAAGGGAAACATAGCCACAATAGCCAGGCAGAGACTATTGTTGAATGTGAAGGGGAGTAAGCCATGTGCCTGTTAATTTTTCCCTGATTGGTTTTTTGGTACACGTGCTTCCGTTCATCAGCTTCCCCATCCATAAACTTGGCAGGATTCGAATCTCTGAGAAATCCATTCTTTCAGTTCTCATCAGGGCACAATACCACCAACCAGCACCAGAGAAATGTGTGGGGGAGTCAGTCACATTGTTATAGTCAAATCTAACCAAGTCGGTCTCGGTAGCCGGTGCGCGGTGGCCGGTATTACGCAATTTTGTTTTGTCGTGGGAATTTTTTGCAATATAAAAAATCCTTTTAATTGTGCTTACGAGTTAAGCTTGGGATTACCATTACGTCAAAATATACTCATACATAGTTAGCATTAAAGAGGATTTTAAGTGTTTGAAGAAGCATAAAAGCATATTTTCAGCTTATGTTCGAGTATTAATATGTGAGTGAGGCCTCCTTTCAGAATAAGAAGTGTTAAAGAGGGAAGATCTTTAAGCTAACTAAGACAGTCAAGATATGAAGTTATTTGCAAAAAAAAATTTATGAAATGAATTGAAGTTAGGAATTTTGAGGCAATTTCTTCAGATCCCTTTTTAGTTACGTTTTGGTTCTGGTTGTAACAGGAACAAGTTGTTTGTTGTTCGGGCTTCTCGGGAGTCCTCTTCATCATCATCTTCGTCAGCTGAAGCACTGACTGAGAGTGAGTTGTGAATCCGTGGCTTGGCTTTGTGGTGGTCACTGGTCCCTGACGGGGTTATTGTGTGCTGGTGCTGGTGTTGGTCTGTAGGAAAAATATAAACAGTTTTATTTTGGGGGCTCGACTCCTTTCATTCTTGTAAGTGGGTAAGAAGGTAAAAAATTATTTTTTGGCGAGAAATAAAAAAAAAATTGCTGATATTTTTTTTCTGATATGGTTTGGATTGGGTGGCGTGATCTTTCTCGTAAATGCATTTATAATGGGAATAGAGTTTTTTTTCTTGTGGTTTTTCTTATCTCTTAAGTAATTTATAATCCTATCATGAGTTGGGTTACTTCAGACAAGACTAACGGAAGTGAGCTTGCGGGGAGAAGTGCGAAAAAATGTGTGGTTTTTTATTTGGCTGATGATGAGGATGAGAGTTTGCATAGACATAAATAGTTATAATTACAAATAATAATGGCATGTGTGTAACTAACTTTTGAGGAGGAGTATACTTATAAATAATTTTAATTGTTTGTGGTTTTTAATTTAATTGTGTTGATTATTTATTTTGTTATTCTTCCAGCGGAGCTTAGAGCCCAAGCGTTGGCCATGATTCGGAACTCGCTCAAGTGCCAGACCAATGGGCACTCCAATGATGGGGAGCACTTGGACAACATCCCGCATATCTTCACCGTGATGGGGGCATCGGTACGTAAACAAATATAAACATAGATAATTAAAGTTAAATGTAATTAAGCTAGATAGTTTATAGTGAATGAAGTGGAGCCGAAAGGACGCTGAACCTCGTTTCATTTGAGTGGAGGGATTCATGGTTCATGTCAAGATTGTAAAACTGGTTGGTATAGGACATAGGATGATATAACTTATGCCAGGATAAGGCAATTTTTTTTGCACTTTGTTTACCACGGATGGCGTGGCTTGGTCGTGGCGTGTGAGATGTGATGATATGACTTGAGTTGACTTTGTTGTAGTATGGCTTGACTTGGTGTGTTATCTTATGCCATGCTACAAAATAGTTACCTGAGTTTATCTTTGTTTTTCACACACAAGTGTAAATTGTCCGTTTACTGACCTACCTTAAAAATCATGGGAATAATACTGATTGTGAATACTGTGGATACTCACATATAGGTATAAAATGTTTGTGGAATGAGCATAACCAGACTTGACATTTTCCAACTTCCAACGATGTCCCTGTCTGATCGAGGGAGGGTCGTTGTCGTTGTTTGTGAAGTAAATAGTGGGAATTTGAGATGGTGATGATGGTTAATTTGACTTTTCTTTGCAGGGAGATTTAGCCAAGAAGAAAATCTACCCTACCCTCTGGTGGTTGTATCGGGATGGACTCCTCCCAAGCGTTACCTGGTTCGTTGGCTATGCTCGATCCAAGATGACGATCCAGGATGTCCGTTCGAAGTGTCATCAATATATGCAGGTAAAGTTTAATTGTTACTTAAATGTCATAATAATATTGTAATTTGTAACTGTATAAGCAAAGTGAGCTTCAAGTAAATTACCGATGTATATTTTTGTAGGTGAAGCCCGAGGAGGAAGCCATGTACGAAAAGTTTTGGGAGTTGAATGAGTACGTCGCAGGGAGTTATGACCAGCGCCGGGACTTTGAACTGCTGAACCAGGAGCTGACCAAGAAGGAAAAGAATATGGCTGCGAATCGCTTGTTCTACTTGGCTCTGCCCCCTTCCGTCTTCGAGACGGTGACAACGAATATCCGGAATACTTGCATGGAAACAAGGTAATTGTAATTCAGTAGACATCATCACTTCATCAGTGATATCAAATTGTGCGAAATTATGAAGGAGATTTAAATAAATATGTCATTGATATATTTACTAGGGGATGGACCAGGGTCATCATCGAAAAGCCTTTCGGAAGGGACTCTGAGTCCTCAGCTCAACTTTCTAATCATCTCGCTTCGTTGTTCAAGGAAGAGCAGATTTATCGTATTGATCATTATCTCGGGAAGGAGATGGTCCAGAATTTGATGACTTTAAGGTAAACTAGTCACAAAGAAATAAGCATTAAAAGATGTAATCAACTATTGGTATGTCTCATCTTTCCCCAAGATTCGTTCACTTATTGGAATATTCTGCTCAAATTATTTTTCAGATTCGGAAATCGGATTTTTGGCCCAACTTGGAACAGGGAAAATGTTGCTTCCGTCCTCATCTCTTTCAAGGAACCCTTCGGAACCTTTGGACGAGGTGGATACTTTGATGAGTTTGGGATCATTCGTGATGTGATGCAGAATCATTTGCTTCAAATTCTTTCACTTTTTGCGATGGAGAAGCCGCCATCAACAAATCCGGATGATATTCGTGATGAGAAGGTAACTAAAATAAAATTCATTTCATTGAATACTTCACCTTTGTCAGTCGTAAATAATTTACTCTTTTGAATCGTTAAACTTCATATGCTGATAAGTTATACATGTGCCTGTTTGCAGGTAAAAGTCTTAAAGTCCATGGAGGCAATCCACCTGAGCGATGTGGTTCTTGGGCAATATGTCGGGGATCCGAATGGGGAGGGAGATGCTACAAAGGGTTATCTTGATGACCCAACCGTCCCAGCCGGCTCAGTGACGCCGACTTATGCTCTTGCCGTGTGCAAGATCAACAATGAGAGATGGGACGGGGTTCCATTTATCCTACGATGTGGAAAAGGTATTCCATTTGAGGAATGAGCATGATTCTAATTCAGCAAATATTTTTGGCATAAGACTGCTAACTAAATGAAGCATTTTCTTGACTATGCCTATTTCCATGACGTTCAGCTCTTAATGAAAGGAAGGCTGAAATACGAGTGCAGTACAATGACGTACCTGGAGATATCTTTGGGGGACAGGCTAAGAGGAATGAATTGGTAATCCGAGTCCAGCCCGGTGAAGCTGTCTATGTCAAGTTGATGACCAAAACCCCTGGAATTAACTTCCATTTGGAGGAGACGGAACTTGATCTTACGTACACTAACCGCTACAAGGTAGGTTTAGCATGGGATGCATCCTAAAATGTAATTACCTATTAATGTTTAGCCTAACTAACGACATTGGTTTAATTGTATATTATCAGGGAATTAAGTTGCCGGATGCCTACGAACGTTTAATCTTGGATGTGTTCTGCGGCTCCCAAATGCACTTCGTCCGATCCGATGAGTTGGCCCAAGCATGGAGGATTTTCACTCCTTTGCTGAAGCAGATCGAAACGGAAGGGATTTCACCTACACCTTACATGTTAGTTTACCATTACATAAGATAAATTAACCTATACTTAAAAGCAATTCATGATCCATGCATAATAATATTTTTCCTCGTCATTCTTCTTTTAATCAGGTACGGATCCCGAGGGCCCAAGGAAGCGGATGAAATGTGCGACAATAGCAACTTCAAATACTACGGCTCATACAAATGGCCTGGCCATAACAAGTTGTAAAAAATGAATCGTCCCACCGATCTATAGCTAGTATTTACCTCCAGTATCATCGATCCATCAGTTGTAGGAAACGGAATTAATTTTTTTTTTCTCGAGATAATCATATCAGAACCCATCCTTCCTAATTCATAAGTTAATTATAAATTTATAACTACTTAAATATCATCGCGTCTACTTTCTTCTATGTAGTGTAAAAGAGATTGATCCTTCGATCATGTTATAATTTTTCTTTGTACAACATACAAAACAAATTCTTATTTCTGATATTAAATCCGATTTTCAGTTAATTCTAATTATCTCTATACGACTATGAGACACAGGTGTCAAGCCCATATACCATTCATTATATTACTAGTAGTAAATAATTAGTTAAAACGGTTATAGTCAGCTCTGGCTAAACTGCGGTTGTGATTCAAAAGGAATTAAAGATATGTAGAAGATGAAGATTGAAAACATGTCAAGTCCGATCCGTAAAAATATCTGTACCTATGTAGCTACTTATATAACTAAATGTGTATAATTAATTATATTATTATGTATGTTTTTGGGTTTAATTGAAGCATGAAGATGCATAATAATTGTAATTCATTATAGTTTATACTTAAATCAAAATTATACGAAATATTATAATTAATCAACGTTTAGTAACTACCGGTGCCTCTATACCTTACTTCTGCCGGTACTCAAAAATCCTTCCTATTAAAATGTATACATTGATGAAATCTCCATTTCTGATGAAAAAAATTGAATGCTGTGATGAAAAACAAAATATGTTAGTAAAATTACTATTCTCATATTTTTTAGTAGAATACTTTATTGTTTCCAAATATATGCATAATACATTTCATTATACATACTGAATAAACGAAAAAATTCTATTCTTAATTTCTAAGAAAAAGTTTCATAGACATTTGTTGACTTATTATTTAAATACAAGTTTTTTTGTTTGCTTTCCAAACACAATTTTTCTATTTTTTTATTATTTTTTAAACACGATATTCCTTATATTGCCATACAGAGAGGATCTTGATCTTATCATTGGAGGGTTACTCTCTCTACCTCATACATTTATCAATATTCATATATAACCATCTCATATATTTTATATGTCATATATGTCATCGACACTGCTGCACCTGCGAACGCTGAGGAATATGGATTGACAATTGGCAAGATAATACTAGGCAAAAGAAAAACTTAACAATAATTAGCGTCTTTTAAAGACGTTTACAATTTTAACAATTTCAAACTGCTTAGTAGACAACAGTAGTTTTAAACAAAACATAACAAGTTAGAGTAGGCTGAATTTAATTCATATTTCCTATTAATCTTATCGAACCTGTTTCGTCAGACAACTAACAAGATCTAAACTATCAACTAACACATTACTAATTATTACTCACATCCACGGCCAAATATAACAAGAAAGATAATAATAATATAACAAATACAAATACCCAACCCCCTTTTTATAATCCATACACGATTCGGAAGTGCCTAAAGCTCAATCTTGGGAAATGCTCTCGCCATGCCACCAACTCCTCCTCTTGAAATGGTTGTTCCACGATCCCCTTAACTCCAACAACGAGTCTGTACAGTTGTGGCGCGTCTAGGGTAAGCAGCAACTCGTTAACCCTATTCATATCCTTTCTTGGGAGGACCAATATTAATTCTGTCAAGTTGGTGAACATCCTCCCATATTCCGTCTTCCAGTTCCAAGCTCGGGTGGACCAGACAAGCCTCTTGATTTGGGCTGAATATCGACGAGTGAGAGCGTCAGCCAGATCTGGATGTGCATCCCCCAGCTTAAGAGTTTCCAAGTGAGGGAGAGTTGGGAACTCGAATTCAGTAATGTTGTCGTCGGGCTGCTTCTGCCAGGCATCGTCCCCACCATCCCGGCTCAGCCAGTTCAAATTCCCTCCCTCCAAATGAAGACTTTTCAGATTCGGGAGAAGGGTCAGGATCCCCCAAACCGTCTGAGCAAAATGTAAGGGGTGCTGATGGACAAACTCCCAGATTTCAATGAACCATACGTGGCTCCCAAAAGTGGCCAGGAGATTGTGGGCTTTCTCCCAGAAGCTTAGGATGTAGTTGAGCTCCCCCCAAGGGTGCCGATTGATGATGACTGACCTTCCCATAAATGGGTTTCGAGTGGGGGGAAACTTCCCATAGTCATCCAGGAATTTATCCATCCGCAGTTGTGTTTGGAAGGAGTAGCGCAGCCAATAGTACCTCCGAAATAAAGGCAGGGATGGGTCCTCCGCTCCTTCCCCAGTACGGGATTTGTACAATGTTGCGTACCTTGAGTATCCCTTGGGGTTCCAATTCTGCCCCAGTTCCTCATCCTCCTCATGAGAGTAGGCCCGGAGGGAGGGTTGATTCTCGAGGAAGTGATCCACCCCATTCCGCCACTGCTGACATACCAGGCGAAGCTTGAGCAGAGCCTTTTCACTAATCCAATCCGCCACGTGCGGGATTACCTGGGAAAAAATAAATGTAAAAATTTCATATAAAATCTTTTTTTTTTGCAAACTGAAAAATCAGACATTTAACTTTATTCCAACATAATATAATAATAATTGTAATTAAATAACTGAGCTTCAGCTTCAGCCTCATTCTCACCAGATCGAAGAGGTACAAATGTCGAGAGCCGTGCATGACAACCTTCAGTTCCGGATAGGCCTTCAGCATGGTCAGCACATCCCTGGAATCCTTGAGCTGGTCCAGAATCACCTTCCACACCTGAGATAATCAATTCATTATTCATTTCATTACATACTTTGATTAATTTAGGCATTTAAAATTTAAATCCCAGTTGGAATGAAAAATTAAACTATCCACAAATAATGAATAAAGTAATTTCCATCAATTTTAATTAATGGTCTTTTTTACCTCCTCTGGAAAGCGCAGGAAGGGATTTCCCCGGAGCTCTTCCTCCGCCTGATTGACAGCCTCCATCATCATCATCCCTCCAATTAGGCAGGTTAGTTAACTATTGAGCAAGTTGACAAATCCCAAAGCACTCTTCATCAACCAACCGGTGACCGGAGAGTTGATAGTTTTACACGCAGCTCTTAACAAACTTAATTACAATTAAGAGAAAATTATATTAACCCCGCTCCCTCTTTAGTTAATCCGAGAAATTAAAGCCAAAAACAAAACTTGTTCAGAAGAAACCGAAACCGAAACGGAACTCTTAACTTGAGAGGTTTTAATAGCCCATCTCATACCCTCATGAGGCCTCATCTCATCTCATCTCTAATCTAATCTATCTCTAGTAAAGACAACCAGATCATATCACATCACCGGCACTGGAGCAACCAGAGAGAGGAGAGACGCTTTCCCAGCTTTGGACTTTTTGGAGTTGGTTGGACTTGGACTTGGCCGATTTGGGGAAATGGCTTGGCTCTTTGGCTTCTTCTTCAAGCTTCAACTGTTACGCATGGGCTATATAGGCTTTGACGAATGGCTGCCATGCGATGTCCTAAACGTGAGGTGGTGAGGTGATGTGATGATATGGCTTGTTCTTGTTGTATGGGGTGGTGCTAGGAATAGAGGAATCGGAATCGAATGGGAATTGGGAATATTATGGTAATATATAGCTCATTTCTCATTTGTCTATCTCCCTTCTTGCTCTTCGTCCTTCAACTTTCCGAAGAAGACGTCTTCGACACAAAAAAAAATTTCCTGAGTTTGTCATTTGTAGAATGAGTTGAGGTTGAGGTTGTTGACTTGGGGATTTTTTTAGGATTTGCTTATCTTCATCTTAATCTTATCTCTCTCCGACCGACTTCGATTTTCTGACTTTTTTTTGGCAGTTGGGGGAGAATTTTGTTTTGTCAGGATTTTTATGCAAATTAGTTGATTTAGCCAGGGAGATAGGTAGGTAGTTGAGGGATTTTTAGAGGTTGAGAGGAGGTTGTTTGATGGATTGTGTAAAAGAGGAACAGGAGGAACAAGGAGGGCATCAGAACCAGTACCAGGACCAGAACCAGGTGGTGAGGGGCGCAGGACCAGAACTAGAACCGGAAGCAGAGCCAAGACCAGCTGGAGGGAATTTGGAGGAGGAGGCAACTCGGAGGGAAGCAGCTGACCGGAGGAGGAGGAGGGAGGACCAGTTCCTGAACGAATTTCTCTCAGTCTACCTCCCAATCATTCTAGTGCTCATGGTGGTGGTGATCTGGATACGGGTGGTGGTCTTCCTAAGGAGGGGGGTGGGGGTTGGGGTGGAGGAGTGGGAGAGGAGGGGACTTGAAGATTGGGAGGAGTGGGAGGGAAGGAGGGCTGAGGGGGAGTTGTTGGGGACGGGCCGAGAGTGGGACCGGGGTGCTGAGGAAGACGAGGATTTGGGGGGACAGGGACAGTGTAAGGTGGAGGAAGGGAGAGGCTACACGTCTTAAACTTGTAACTCGTAATTACAACCCCCTGTTGTAGTTAGTTAGGTTAATATTTAGTTAATAACGGTAGCTAGTCGGTCAGCCAGGGGAGTGGGAGGGAAACGCGGTGAACCATTTTGATAATTTTAAAGAAGAGACAGAGAAGTAGACATGGTAAGGAAGAACTTAATTATTACGGAGATGGAGTTATTTATTAATAGATCAGTAATTCTAATTATTAAATTACGAATATAAATGATTGTTAATGCTAATGTGATAGTAGTCATTTTAACTATTTTTTTTTCATTTAAATGTTTTTATTTTTTCCAATTATTTTTAGGCGGAGGGTGGTAAACCGGTTGAGGAGGGAGCTGCTGGGGGGAGTAAGAGTAATAATAGTACATCGTTGTCAGATGGAAGTGGTGGCGATGCCTTGGATTTCTTTCACGTTGACCCGATGCTGAGGGATTATTGCTTGGACTTTGGAATCCGTGACACGGATGAGCCGGGCATGGTTGCATCCGGGAATAGACTTTTTGGCCAGCGCATGACAAAGGATATCCCCTGCAGATTTCATGATGGCTTCAGTGGGAAATGCTGGAAAGGGAGTGGCTGTCCATATGGGCATGAGCCGATGACTGGAGGGCGGTTTGCTCAAGGTATGTATGCATATGGCATCAAGATCTTAGCTAATATTAGCTAATATTAATTCTATTTCTTTATACTTATACTTTCATTGGATGTTTAGCAGTTAAATGTTTTAAACGGAAGTGAATAATTTTTTTATATAGAACATCCGGAATTGGCATTGGCTCATGAAACTCGGAGGGCAGGATTGTACTCCTTCAGGCTTCCTGGGAAAGCAACGCTTGTGAAGGAGGCAGAGATCTTCTGCGAAATCACTCATGTGGATGACCCATCCCTGTTCTACATCCGACCACTGAGGGACCTGGATGGGAGCTGCAGCTGTAACAAGATTGCTACTGAATTTATTCCGTTGCTTCGGTGGGAGGCACAGACTGCAGCAGTGAAGCAGATGCATATGAGTGACGAGGCCCTTCTTTGGGATGCCTATTGTATGAGCACTGACAGAGCGGAGTCGGAGTCGCCAGCAGCTGTCTTTAGTAGAGCTATGGAAGGGGGGTCATCACGAATGCCTGGGAAAAGTATCGACGATCAAGTGGATGAGTTCCTGCGGGCGGCGTTGAACTACAAGCGGTTTCAGGAGGATTGGTATCAACCTCACATTGAACTGGTAGCCGTTCGTGTGAACAACAAGTGGCACCGAGCATTTGTGCGCCCTAGTATCAACGCCCAGGAGGTTCCTGCTATCATCCGAGCTCAACTTCTGGAAACTGGAGAGACAGTTGATGCCATGTTGGGGGATGTATGCAAATTGCCGGAAAAGTTTGTCAATGTTCCAGCTGGGGTAAGTTAACTAATTTTACTCTTTTTTTTATAGCCGTACAATAGATATAATTAACATAGTTATTTCTAAATTCTCTTTTGTTATTCTCTTATTATTTTTTTAATAGGCATTCAAATGTAGTTTGTTTGGGATGAGTCCCGTCTGGGGAGTCTGGACTACTTCTTGCACCGCCTACTTCAAACAGCTCATTCAGGATAAGAAACTGAAGATCATTGTGAAGAGAGTGTAAGTTATTTCAATTATGAGTATGGCAGGGTAGTAAATAATTTACAACTGCAATAGAATGCAAGTGTGATTGTAATGTAATATCATGATTCTTATTCCATTCAATTCCAGCCCATGTCGTACCGACGGAATCAAGCTATTCGAGATGCTCCCATACTCTGTCAAAGTGATGTATGAAGAGGAAAAGAAATGGATTGACGTTGCCGAAGAGATGAACAAGGAGGGTCATGGGATCCCTTGGAATCTTCTTCCCAAACGACCCTTTGCGAACACTGTTATTGAACCATCGGGACTGGAGTTTGTTTCCAAGTCCATGCAGGAGCTGTCTGTAAGGGCTCTTAAAATTGAAAATGAACGGCTGCTGTATGGATACGATGACGAGGGTGGGGACTGCGACTCGAAGAACCCCAGTTGTGCGAACTCAAGGGCAGTGGAACAGGATTACCCTGGCTCATTGTCAGATGTCGGCAGTTCTGTCCATTTCTCAGGGGAGGAGAAATATCTCGGATCTGAAGGGGATCCTTGTTCCGAGAACTTATTGACTTTGGGGAGTGAGAAATAGGTATGAGTTATATACTATGGTTATTGATGCTCATGTTAAACAATTTTTATATTTATGTCGTCTTACTAAAAATTATAATTATGTAGTAGTAGTAGGTTGAAAAATTATAATTATGCATTCTTATTTTTTTTTTGTGTATTTAGGCAAATGTCTATTTCAGTGGTGGGGGAGAGGAGGCATCGTCTTCTAATCAACTTCTATGCTCTTCTTCAACTTAATTACTACCACAGTCATCGAGCTACATATTATTATTCTGTTTCATTACATCTTTTTTTCAAGTGGATTGTGTACTCTCGTGCATTCCAGTGATGTATCTGTAATTTTAGTTGTTTGTGTGTTCACTAATATTTCTTTTAAATTGTTATGAATTGTTAACTCGTTCTTGTTATTTAAGCTATGAGTTCCTAATCTTAAGCTGTGTTGTTGTTATTATGTATGAACTGAGCTGTTTGTATAATACGGTGATTTATTGTGAGGGTCATGCTAGAATTTTGAAATGAAATAATTAATTATTCCTTTGTTGGTGTTGTTGGGATGTACTGATCTTGCTATAGTATCATCATGTAATAATGATTGTTTACGAATTACATTACGAGTCGAGTCTATAAACAAGAATATTCGAGGTGGGGATCGGATTCGGATCATTTTGAAAACATGCATTGATGTCACCTTATT
The DNA here is from genome assembly GCA_034700485.1 of Pseudosinella alba. NCBI lineage: Eukaryota > Metazoa > Arthropoda > Collembola > Entomobryomorpha > Entomobryidae > Pseudosinella > Pseudosinella alba. The sequence goes on from JAQIXQ010000040.1 coordinate 28,507, forward strand.
TACTCGAAAGATACTACAAAACGATATACATTATATAATAAAAACCATGTAAAAAATTACATGTTATTATAAAAAAAACTTTATAAATTAAAAATCATTATATAAAAAACTGTATTAAAAGTTATCTTTGATATTATGTACTATTGTTCCAAATAGCTGCCTGTCAAAAATAGTATACATTAATACATTCTAGATTTAAAAATGAAAATGTATGGAAAAATGAAATAAATGTCTATTACCCACCAAACCATATTGCACTGTCTAGCTTTTGAATGTATTCATGACATAAAATAAGCAAGATTAGAATTTTTTTAATGAGTAATTTTACTAATTCTAATTAGTTATTACATCCAATCCAAATCCAAGTATAACTATAGATACTTATAGAAGTTATATACGGGCAATATGGCCATCCCTCCACTTTTTCTCCTCAATCACGTGGTTAAGCCACTCAACACATCATTTTGGATGTTTTAGTTTTGAACTTCCACGTTTGTTTGCTTGTTCGTATGTGATATGGACTGGGTTCATGGGTTCATTTTTGTCTATACAATTCTGGATTTTGGGATTTTTAGATTTTAGATTTTCTGCTTGTTGGAATCTGTTCGCTCATCTGTTACGAATACCAATTCGTGTCTTGATTTACTTGATTTGTTTTTTTTTGTGTCTGAGTCTTTTGGAGAGAATTTATGCTAATTTTTCGTATTTGAGGAAGATTATTTGTTATTGTTTCGAAATCGGCAGCGAGGAGTTAACGAGTTAAGTTAGTTAGTTTAAATTAGGAATTTGGGAATGTAAGATGGGTAAAGTGAGCTTCGAAAATAAGTTAAAATTAGCCACTAATCATTACCGGGGGGCTGAGCATCCCTTGACAAAGAAGAGGAGTGATTCCGTCAGGGTGGCAAGGTTAAAGTGTGCCATATTAGGGAGTAGCTTGGAGGGGTCAGTGCAAGCAGTTGAAGAAGCAGAACCAGGGGAGGTTCAGGGTTGGAAGGGGGAGGGAGGAGGGGATCAGGTGGAGGGGGAGGGAAGCTCTCTCCTTCGCCGCTTATCAATTTGGGGATTGCTCTGGAGCGCGGGTCTGTACTTGGTGCGGCTCTTCATGTGAAAGGAGGCAGTAATTAATTGTAAATAGGCTTTGTGTAGTTAGTAGTTAGGTAATATATAGTTAATTACAAATATAGTTTTGCTAAATAAGTAGTTTTTGGATTTAAAGGGTATTTAATTATTTTCAGAAATTGCATAATTTAGTTTTTATTTTTAGTAAGGAAGGTCAAAGGTTAGGACAGGCCTGTAGTTTCTAACAATTGCACTTTTCACAGAGGTTATGCTGTAACAACAAAATTTAGTTAATTTTAGGTTTAGATTAGCTTGAACTGTAATTAAAATCAAATTCATAGTTATAAGTTTAAATAGTTAGTTCAGGGTTTGGTGTTTGGAGGAATTATTTTATTTTTTGGGGGGTTTGGGGAATTGTAATTAATTAGATAATTAAGAAAAGAGCTGGTAACCCCGAAAACGTAAATAGCTAAAAGGAAGTGTTGAGGAAACTAAGCTAATTAAACAGTGAACAACTTTAACAATTTTCAACAAAATACAACAATCCGGAAAAATTCAGATGGTAAGAATATTTTGTTAACTTAAATTGGGATATGGTTTAGTTTTAAGCATGCGGGCAGGTCATAATTTGGCTTAATGAATGACATTTAATAATATGTAAAAAAAAATATGGTTATGGTTAGCAATCAGGAGCAGCTTGAGTGTGTGGAGTAAAATTACGAAACCCAGTTTTAGGTTTTAAAAAGATTCGCAATTATATAAATCCTTGGGATTAATTATCTTATTAGTCAATTTTTATTTTATGTTTAGTTTTAATTACAATTTTATTCTGCATAATTGAATGGCAGAGAGAATTTGCCCACTGCAAAGAATTCCATGCAAAAGCTCAGCAGACAAAAGCCAAGCCGAAAAACCATTCCATTCCACTTGATCTTTGTCTTCAACATTTTATTTCAGCTTTGTAGATACAAAATTAAGCAGAAATAGCAGAATTCATTCTTCTCTTCTTGCCTTACGTAATTCCCCAGCTTACATTTAGAAATCTACTTGGCGAGGAGGGGGAATGTTCATATCCCAGCTCAAGACTGTACCTCTCTTCTTTATCATTAATCATGTCCAATAAGAATAAGCTTAGCCGTATATCAGTAAGGTACATACATACTTTTATACCAAGTCTGAAGCCTGTGTGCCTGCCTGTAGGCTAATTTGGCTATCCGGAGGTGTCGGCTACCATGTAAAAGGTAACCTGATGGTCGCGCTATGCCCGGACGCCTGAGCATGTCGCATTTGACAAGTGGAATAATGCTATGTCCCAAGCTGTGTTTGTTTTGTACTCTTCTATCTCTACCTCTATCTCCCTAGTTATGTTTTATGTTATGGGCTATGTTATGTTACTCTTACAAGATATGAGTCAACTTGGCAGACAAGAAGAGCAAACTGATTGTTGACCAGTTGAGCTAAATATTTTGTAATTTATATTTAGTTAATTGAGCAGAGTGCAAAGTAATTTGAGTAGTTAAATATAATACATAATATGCTGTTTAGTGAATATTTTAAGTATTTGATACTTAAGTTAAGTTAAAAGTTATAGCTATAGTGTATCTACTTTTGGTAAAGTAATTGTTCTTCGGCGGATCTTAAATGTTAATGGTTGGATAGTTAGTTTAGTTGGTTAACAGATTGGATAGATAACATTTAGTTTTTTTTAGTTAATTATAATTACGTCTGGTCTAAAGAGATAGTTGCTCGGACATTTAGTTAACTTTATCTTTTAGGTAAGTCTATTTAAATCTTGAAGGACTGGGAAGTTTTAAGTTAGGTTGCGTTGTAAGTTGGTTAATATCACAACAGTTAAAGTTATAATTAATGCATGCATATTATGTGGGGATGAGAAAATTATTATGAAGGAAGTTAAATATAAATATGTTTTAATTGTTGTGTGGATTTTTATTGTTTGTCGGTAGATGTTACGGTCCCTTGAAATCGATAAGCTAGAATCATGAGTGAACAGTACAGGAAGGTGGAGCAGTACTCCCCCAAATCTTCCCCAAGAGGATCTCGATCACCAGTTGTTCCACGACAGGACTCCACTGGGACCTTAAAAGCGACAATTTCGTTGGGAAAGAACCCATCCATCGTTCACACTGGGCCTTTCTACCTAATCAAGGAACCACCGAGTAATAATAAATTAATCTGCCAATTTAAAAATTACCTAAATATAATATTTATGTACATGTGAACAAGTTCGTTTTATAATGTGGCATCTCATTGGTCTGCTCAGTTAGTTAATTAATCTGGGTGTATTATTTATTTATTTTTTCTATATAGCTGAAAGTGAACTGACTGGTGCTACTAACTTGATGGCTCATTACAGTCTGGAGCATTCGTATAATAAATCAAGCGGGCGGAAGGTTAGGGACACCTTGTCATCCTTCCTCCCAAATCTTCCTGGTCAGATTGATAGTCCCGGGCATTTGGATAATAGGTAAAAATGATGTCACATATTGTCGTAGTTATGTTTAATTTTACCGGAAATAGCAAACCTAAACATCTAATATGTATTGTGCTTTCTTTTGCAGCTCTTTACGCTCAGTGATTGAAAAGCCACCAATTGGGGGGAAGGAGCTACTCTCCCTCAGCTCCATGCAGCTTTCAGGCTTCCGCTTGCATCCAGGACCGGTAAGGATATTATCTATAAAAACTATTTTAACTGAAAGTGCAATTTTTGACTATTCTAATTAAGCACTTATTATGCCTACACAAATTAAACTTGTTTCTTTTTCTTTGAATAGCTTCCCGAACAATATCGTCTCATGAACCAAGTCTCTCAAAAGAGGAAGCACAAGCATAAGAAGCACAAGCACAAGCCGGGTGACACCCCCAGTCACCAGGAGACCTCTGCCACCTCGGACGTGGCCTCCTCCGCCGAGAAAAAGCACAAGAAGCAGAAGCGCCACGATGACGAAAAGGAGCGGAAGAAGAGGAAGAAGGAGAAGAAGAAAAAGAAGCAGAAGCATAGTCCGGAACATCCCTCAAATTCCTCGCATGCCGACATGTAACTCTAACCGTTGTTGTGACTAATGGTAATGGTACGTATCACCTCTAAATCTCGGGAATATACTTTATTAAAAAAATCTCTTTATTCTATGAAGGAGTCTTGCTAATTGTTCCACTAATAAGGAATTTTAACAAGTGGGTGAGGATGAGGATGAGGCTATTTTTGTCAAATTACGTGGTTAGCTCTATCATGAATGGGGTGAAAATATTTCCATAATTGTTTCAGTATATGATTATGATTATTATACAAGTATCAGCACATTAATATGATAATAATTTATTATAAAAAAACTTGTCGTATAATTATTAATTATAATTATATGTACTTGTGTTTATCTTAAGAATTTTTAAAGATATTTTATGATGTGTGTTTACAAAGGAGACTAGGTATGCGTGCGTGCGAAGTGTGTTGCTGTAGCTTATTAGGATTAATATGATATTTTGTCTACCTAATTTATTATTATACGCGAAGCTTTATTTTTTGACAACAGCTAAAAAAAAGTTGCATTATCACGGGGAAAAATATATATAACATCACAAAATTGGCAATTGTTGAGCTATATTAAAAACTAAGTTCAAAATAATGTGGGCCCTCGACAAAAAGGAATAACAATAAAAGTGAAGAAAATGTTATGAGATTCAATAATTTTAATTGAGTTTAGTTTAATGGTTATTTTCGTTGAGGGGAAGGTTCCGATGCATGATTGTTTAATTTAATTAATTTACAGTTAGTTAAATATGGCATACATGATTTAATTGCGCATCCGTAATCATCAATCCTCTTACGACTACGACTCATAATGTAAGTTTAGCAGGCTTCCATTTAAAAGGATTCGGGGATATAGGTACGACCGGTACATGGCAAATGTATACCCGGAAGATGCAAACCGACCCATTGTACCACCATCGCATGGCAACGGCTCCCGAGCGCATGCAAAACAAATAGAAAGGGGGAACAAAACAACTGTCAGAACTGACTCATTCATGTTCACGGTTTCGGTAACTTGTTGGAGATTTGTTCTGGTTTGCATTATCATTACAACTTGGTTTATCCATCAAAGCTGGCTCTGGGTTGATATTTAATTTAATTGCAGTTAGCGATCATGACACAGGTACAGGATTGCCATATATTGAGGAAATCTTTGTTCCTCTAATGTCTAAAGCTAGAATTGTGTCATGTCTCATAATTAGAGTATAAGTTGTGTAATAAGTAGTGCGTACCGAAACCGGTGCTTCATAAGATGGCAACTTGTCAACTCATAATCTTGCTTGCCCTACTCATCTTCATTAACTTCACCCCAGCAACTGGGGACTGTGTCACTGACCCGGAGGAGAAAGTGTGTATGGAAGCAGGCGGCTTTTATTTCCTGTTGGGGAATGGGACCTGGAATGTTTCCCTGACGGAAGGGGACGCCTTAAGTGAGCGGGAAACCTTTCTAAAATATTTGGAAAGTGACAACTGTGATGTTGCCTTTTCAGTGAATGCCTCGAAACCGGATGGCGACTACTGCCATTGTAAATTGGTAGGTTAAAAGTTAATTGTAGATTGTAATAGTTGTATTCGGCTAGATGCAAAATGTTTGGTAAGGACGTAATTACATTTGCAGAACATTTTTTTGAATTTAGAATCTTTATCTATTATATCATTTAGGGGGTTCCCTTCCCACGACATCCCATCACCCAAGGCTTGCTTCTGCATGATGGGCTAAGGTGCAAGCAAACACTGCAGCACTCCCTCCACCCCGGGGTTTGGCATCCCCTCTGGAAACAAATGGAGCAGTGCATGTTCCTAGGTCCAATACATTTCCCTTTCCTCTGCGTATTCAATTACAATCTGAAGGAAATGGTATATACCTATAACAATCCACCGGCCCTCAAGAAACGCCCACATTATGATGATATGCGGAGGAAAAGATCCTATTTAAGTTGGAGAAATGCGTCCGCCACTGCAGCCAAGGCAGAAATTAAAACTAGGAGTTCTGTTAATTCTAGGTAGATAGATTAAATAGACTTTTGTCTTGTCTCTCTAGCTGGACTATGAATGTCAATAAAATTCTTCTTATCTTAACTTATCCCATTTTTTCAGTGCCATGCTAAATGTTTCCCAGGAACGCCAAACAACCCCGAATGAAAACGGGACAGCTCTGGATGCCCCCATACAGGTGAAGCTCCTCAACGGAACAACTTTCAGAGTTCGAACGGATAATGAAACGGAAGTGGATCATGTTACCGTGGACCAGAACACGGTTAATAATAGGACGATTTATTTCTCAGGTAAATTGCCTTCATTATTACTTAAATATGCTTCTGTAGTAATCTTCAGGGATTCGCCTGCTGCTTTGCTTTTGATTGCAGCAGTCAAATGTTAATTACTTTAAAGGTTAGAATGAAAATGAAACTCGACTGCATCTTTGAAATATATTTTTAGTCGGTATTTAATTTTTTTTATTCCCGATAATCAATAACAACGAAAAATCACTTTTACTTTCACAATAGTTTTTTTTTCATATTATATATATTTTGTGTGTGTACAATAATTAAATCCATAAACTGATTCATACAGAGACGTAATACAATGATAATGAGAACATACATGGCTTTGCATACACGTTACATACAGATATAATATAATTTAGGTATACTTTAAATGACGAAAGACAAGTATATAATTAACGTTGTAATTAAGGATCAGACACAAAAAGCTAAGAATTTACATGTAAATGTTTTCTTAACCAGCCACCTCAAGCACCACCGTTAACCCATCATCGCTAATCGAATCGAATCGTATAATTATCGATAATCATATTAATCATCTTACATTATATGATTTAAAGGTATTTATGATATGATATGATAGTTCCAAGAGGAAATTAAAAATTCGACATAAAGTAGCCCTTAACAGTGTTTTAGGTACATTTAATGATATGACTGAATTGGTATATATGTATATATTAGGTTTAAATATATACATATACATAGTTAGTGTATATTATAGTTAAAATTAATTGTTAAATGTAGAATAATATTTATATCTATAACAATTAGTTCGATTGACAAGCGTGAAAGACGCTATTTTCTTCTTCGACCCATTCCACATTCCAAACAAACTCAGGTTTGCCTTCGGTTTGTTTTGTCGATCTTTGTAAAGTTCCAACTTGTTTCGCTTCAGTTGACAAGCAAATTAATTACATACTTATCATAAGTACATAACATTTACATAGGTAAACAATTAAACAAGTTACTTAATATAGCGATCATGATTGTAAAAGGTGCATACCAAATATCATGACATATATGACTTAATTGTGGAATTTGTTTTAACATGGTTTTGGTTTGCTCACTTTTCCAGAGTTAACAGTCTGTAGTAAAAAGAGTTTAATTTTACATGATGATTTGATGAGGAACGCCTAATTAACTAGCACCATTATATACTCTTTTTTTTTGGTTCAACAACAACGACCGTTACACGTTTATACCGTTTATTTTTTTAAATGCCCTTTTTTGTGTCAATATAAAAATATAAGAAATTGTACTCTGGTGCTAGTTAATCAAGCCAGTTCATTCATATACCAATAATAATACATTTATAGACATTTAACTTTAATTAGTGCTTACTTAACCTTTTCAAGTAGCTTACAATTCGACGGGTGGGTCATATAAATTAGAAGGTCGTATTTTATTTTCATTTTGGGTATTTTTTACTTACAAATTATCAATTCATAATTAATTCTAATTCACTACCCATTAATGCTGTAGAAGGATTAAGGATTGTCAACACTAAACAAAGTAATTCGTGACTCGTGAGTGCGGAGTAGAAGAAAATTATTTGGGAGGAAATTACTTAAATGGAAAACTATACTTTTCTTGAATTACTTAATTGCTTAATACTAAACAATTGCATTTACATAATTTTATACCCTCATTACATAAAAGATTTAAGGGACACACGTTTAATTAGAGATGATATAAGATTAAGGCATTACAAGTACTTTTATATACATTTTGCCTTTCTCCCTTCAAAACTTTTATAGCTGGTAACCCACTCATTACTCATCTACGTCTAATATACGACTACATTTTCAACTATTTAACATTTACGACTTCTAAATATATCATATTATATACCTATTTCGAATCGCGGGTTCACCACCAATGGCTTATCTTTTTGTTGATCTTATTTATCGTTTTCATACAATTTCCAATCGACTGGCTTAATTCCTATCTACTTAACTCTCCGCCAAATTAACAGTTTCACTTTAAAACGAGTGAACTTATCTCTCATTTAAAGACTTAAAATTGCACAAAATAAAATTACATGGCCTTTGTTTAACATTACGAAGAGTGATGATATGGTCTGATTACTTGTATTGATATGATATGATGCTGATAATCATCAGAGATAAAAATGATAAGCATCCAGTTTTACAAAATTTATGGGACATGGGTCATTCCACCTTACTTTCACTTCCGCCTTTGTCCTACATGTCGTCTCGTTAATTAATGTATGTATGTAAGGTTATTTTGGGGCAAGTGTCGGATGGCAAAAATGTGGAACTGTTAATCATGCATTTAGCTATTACCTAATGCAATTTGTTTCAAAAGCCACAACGTAACATTGCCCATACTTTACTTTTGTTTTTGGCTGAACTTGCTTATGTCTGGTGAAAGCAAAAATGACAAATAACTCATGACACACAAGTCATTAGTCATCATGTCATACAGGGAACTGCAGCGAAACAATGAAAAAGTCAAGCGGACAGGACGACACGCTAGCACTAGGCCACGCACTCGTTATCACTTTACCCCGGATAATGTCACAAGTTGTTAGTGTTAACTAATTCATGCACCCAAAAGACATCCCATTAGTCCCAGAGAGGAAAAAAATTGCTGTACTTTCCCCTTGATAAATAACGTAAGGATAAGTAATGTAACCTAAACCTAACATGTATGTAAAGTGTAAACAAGCCTCCTCGGTAAAACAACAACAACAACGAAATTGCGTTCTCTTGTGCCTACACAACTTTCACGATCACGATATTTTTTCACGGGAACATCTAATCTAATCAAACCCAAGTGCGAGCACTTTCTATGTCACATATTATATGGGCTGTTTCACTTTTGGGGAAAGTTGGGAAGGAACTTTCCCATCATCGTAACATAAGTCATGATAATCATCCAATATGGAAATAAAGCTGGTGACGTCTATTACCTCAAAGGAAGTGCACATCTTTGTCCAATTTTAAATGGAACAGGAAAGGTGGACATACACACGTACTCTTTTTATACTCACTCAACTTATATGGTTATTCCACCCAAATGATAGGAATGATTTGGAAGTGAAAGTAGAATTGCAGCGTTGTTTAGATATGGGTTGGGTTTGGGTTTTTACAAAAACAGGGATGGAAAGTTTTTGGTTGCTTTCTTTTTGTGGCCTATTTAGCATGCAGGGCTGTGCCTTAGTTAAAATAAGCAGATCGTAAAATTTGTCATCCTATCTGATCTTGTCATTTCCTTTCAGTTTAATCTTATGTATGGGTACAAGGTACATTCATACGTCATATTATGTCATACATATCCAAAATTAATATAATATGCCTAAACCTGGTTGATAGAATAAACTTCCGTCAATTTCCAAAGGCGTGCATGCATGCATGCATGTGGGACACCAATATGACATGGGCTGGGGCTGGGCGTGTGATGTCGTGCCAAAAAATAAGCGCTTGCATGACGGGATCATAAAGTTAATTTAATGATATGATATGTTTAGGGAATGTAATAATAATAACCAGGGAGGGATCGGATGATCATAATGGTGATGACACCCTTATTGGAGGCGGGGACAATCCTTTCAAACAAATATAACTTCCTCCCTGTCCATCATACATGCACTATATCCCGTTTACGACTTTTGGTTCGATAAGTCTAGCTTGGAAAATAAACACTGTCTGGTCATACATTTGTGCTATATTTTTTTAATCAACTAACAACCAGCAAGTCTTTCACTTGGGGAAAGCAAGTACATAGACATGATATGGATGCCTACTTGTAGGTCTAGCAATAAACAAATGAATAACTATGTAGGGATCCCTAATTAATTACGATTAATATTAGTTAACTAAAACGAGCTACTACAGCACCTATATTAGAGTTTTATATACATACGAGGCATTTGCATTGTTGTCACAGAGGATCATTGTTGATTCCGATGTTGATCTTGATGTTGATCTTGTTAAGTTGTAGTTTACACTTAATTATATTACGTCAAGCAATTCACGGTTCATAAATTTACTGTAGATATTACCAATAAAAATAATGATATGTTTTAAGACAATTGACGTAATTATAATACATTCCCTTCCTTGAATGACTTAAGTTGACTTCTGATTGAATCCACTTAAATTGCGATAGCCAAACGTATTTTGAAAGGGTTAAATATAGTTAATTATACAATTTAAATCAGAAGTGAAATGAAATGGTTCAGCCCCTCACCCCTCCACGATAATACAAATAATCGATATCGATTCCTCGCTCTGGATCCCCTCCCATAATTCCAATCGCTACTTAAGTCATTATTACTGGAACCAAATGAAACGAATCCTGATAACATGCACGCACATAATCTGTATTAAACGTAGCGTATATAATTTTGTTTACAAGGACAGTTAATTATGATAGGGCTGCTGTGGCCCTCCCTAATGTAGCGAACTGAGCCAGAACAGCGAGGGTCCACAAGTGAAGGCTGTTCAGTTGACGGGCTGCAGCAGTGGATGTGGTCGGACAAGACTTCTCCAGTGGAGCCTGAAAATGACAAGAGAAGGAGAAGAAAAAAAATTATATTTTAAAGAAGAAAAAAACTTTTCCCCCCTTTTGACTTTCTTCCTGTTTTCTTTAATCTTGCCGGAGAGTGGGAAAAAATTTGTGTGTGTGGCAACAAAGCAGCTGGATCCAGTTTGGCTTGGCTTGTTCGAGAAATGGGTGGGAGAAAGTGGTGGGGAGAGAAGGTAGGGAGAAGGGATATGGCATGGGATTGAAGGGAATGAAATTGTATTGCATAGATAAAAGGGAGAGAAAGTCAGAAAGGCTTGAAGCAATTCCCTTCACAGGGACGACTTTCTCCCGACTGAGTGGAACTGTCGCAATCCTGTTTCCTTTTCCTAAGGACTCTTTTTTCTTTGTCGTGGAGGGTCCTTGGCTTCTTCCTCCTTCCTACCTTATCTCATGAGTGCTATTAGTCTTCTTCAACCCAAGCTCATTGTTAGAGAGAGGAAGTTATCATCAGCCCATATTATTTCGCGTAGGTGCTCAATGACATGGAATGGTGAAATGATGAAATCTCTCGATGGCATCGAATCTCTTTGCATTTTGCATTAATTAACGGATGGAAGAGAGGAACTCAGCACTTGACTTTTGTTCATCCTGTACTTCACATCAAACAGATCTATAGATACTCCGAGCTGACTCGAAGACTCAGTCTGAATCTAACTCTAGCTCAAGTGGTTCAAGTTGTAATTTTGAATGCATTCCTCCGATTTTCTCGTTCCTCTCAATCTGTTTATCTTTGACTTCAGCAGTCATGTCATATCATGTCATGATCATGGCCATGCCATGATCATCGGTTGCTTTATCATATCCTTATCATCACTTGATAAGTGGAGCCTGAACTTTTACATTTACAAATCATGAAATCAGGCGTCAGTTGGACTGGAATGGTTTTTGATCATTTTTTAAATTGATTTCCTCCATCCATCATCATCATCATCATCATATCATCCCTCCCCTTTGAATACAACTTTCTCCTTCCTCACATGGAATGAAAGTGCAACCCGGCATTAAATGTATTTTCTGCATAGTTGCAACCCGTCCATCCAATTTACTCACATGACAGACAGGCAGACATACAAAGGAATAAAATACATATCCATATCATATTACATCAGAGGTATTATAGTATGCAAATGCATAACCTCTTTCAATTGAAATGTAAGTCACCTTTAAAATTCCAAGTAAAAACCTCCATTCCACCAAAATGCTTTGAGGTTATATGTTACATAATTTGGAAGAGCAGGAGCTGACTCAGCCTACTTCCCTTTCCTTCCTCCTTTTTTGGAGTAACCATTATTCATGCTCCCTTTATCAAAGAAGGTGAAAGGGGAGCCGTATTTAAGCACTTGATCCACTTCAAAAGCAAAAAAAGAAATATTCAGTGAAACAGCGGCAGCGTATTCAGCAACCCCGATTCCGACTCGATAAACTTTTTTTTTGCATTTGCTTTTCCTTCAGAGAAAATTTAACTAGAGCCACTTGTTTGTGGTCTGAGTCTGGTCTCTGGTCTGGAGCCTATAATCCTTTATCATCATTTGTATGATCAAAGTGAAACTCTGGAGGATTTATTTTTTTTATTTTTGGAAGTTACTCTCTATCTCTCGTATGAGCCATGTATGAAAAGTTGAAAAGCCCATATGCATGCACCTATATGAAAGAATGAAAGATGAGGGAATGGTCGACCGGGACCGGACCTCCTTCCCTCCTACCCCACCTGAACCAGAAGGTTACCTCTTAAGCATCCTCTCACCTTTTCAACTTTAAAACCACCGCAGAAAGAAATCGTCTTTCGTGATCATGGCCTGGAGTGGAAAGTTGATGGTGAGATGAGGTGGGTGTAAAGCCAATTTACCAGCTTTTAGGGGCTTACTTCCTGCCAGGAGAAAAGATGCAAAAAATATGGAATGGAATTTCCAGAAGAAAATTGGTCGCATCCTGACCATATAATATGGTTATTATTATGGAAGGCTGTACTAAATGATGGAACACGTGCAACTTATATTACCTAAGTTAAAGTGCATATTTGGTAGGCGGAATAGATAGATCTCCCATTATCATCATTCTCCCTTTTTATATTTTAGCGATAAGTAGGAGGCTCCTTGGAGAAAGCAAATGGATGCTCTGGGGGCATATGATATCATTGTTGCAAAATGTTTGCTCACGCCAGCACTACCACCCAACCCATCTTACATTATTAGTATGCATATATGTAGCTTATGGGGAAATTGGGGGGAAATAGCTTGTTTGCTCAATGTGCCGTGAATCGGTATTAGACCAATTACCACGGGAGGGCCATGATCATGTTCATGTTCATGATCACGATCATGCGAAATAATGAAAGTGGAAAAATCGTGATGGCCTTACCATGGCATGAACCTTTCTTTCAGAATGTTTCGGGGGTTCCCTCCATCACCCCTCCCCCCAAACACACTGAAGTTTAGAGCATACTTAAAAGCAACACTCATGTCATGAGTCATGAGTTAAAAATAATTAGTATGCAAAACTTGCTCTTTCTTTTAAGCCCAGTTTAAATTCAGTTTGAAAAATATACATATCATCAAAGTAGAAATTTTGACAAGGTGGTTGTGGCTGCTCCTTGGAATATGCTCCGAAGTTCTCGGATGTCAGTTTGGATTCGATCGATGGGATATAATTCCCCTTCAAAACTTTAATTCCTTGAACTTAATAGCATCAGTCACAGTTAGTTAGTGTGGAACATGATCACTGATCATGTATGAATACTTTGATGACTACAACTCGCAGAAGTTGGAAGGACTTTCCAATTCCAGAGTTATTCCTGATCCAATTTTTCGACTTACATATAATATGCTTTACCTTGTCATTTCACACCTCATTAACTGGTTCAGAGGGTTTGACTATGATGATGATTGTGGCAACATGGCAAAAGTCAGGATCTCAACTTGACTCTTGACAATCTTCCCTGACTCCTGCAGTTCCCCTTCCTCTAACCAAGGCCATGACTGTAATGCCCGAGAAAAGTAATTGAAAGGGAAGGAGAGGATATGTCAATCATATTGAAATATAGGTCGTTTGTGAAGTTAACCCTTTTTCTTTGCTTTCACCAGCTCCTTCCCAGAACTTAAACTTTCTCCTTTTGTAATCAGAATACTGATGGTGATGATGATGATGATGACGATGATGATGGTGATGATATTAACTTTACGTTTTTAAGCATATTGACATACTTATTAGACATGGCTTGTCAATCTACCTATATCTATATCCCTTTTTAAGATCCCTTTCCGACCAAGTGAGGAATAATAAGGGAGACTGTCAATCTTCTTTAGCCTCCCTAAAGGGAAATGAGGCTCTTTGAAGAACTATCCAGTTTCCTCTCCCTCTCCCCAACAGAATAAAAAGGCAAGACATGGCAAGAGGGAGAAGGGAAAGGGCCATAATAAGACTATAGTTGGTGCATTATTATTACAATTTTTCACAGTATCATTATGCCATTTTGGGGAAATGTAGTCAGCCATAGTTCGTATAATGATACAGATGTCTCAACTGCAGATGAGCAACATGGTTACACTTATTATCGTCGATGGCTATAATTTATAATGGATCGCTTGTTCCAATGATCATGAGCAGATCAGGATTCAGAAATTGATCCTTTTAGCAGATATGCATAGGTTCATATATTTAACTATCGTTTCATGTCATATCATATACTTCCCGGAACTGATATGGAGTGGCATGAGCAGTGCAAATTCCAAAAAGTAACGTGGGCAGGGTAACTGAATAAATGGGGAGGAGGTAAAAATATGTAGAACAAGCATTTATTTAATCTTAACGTGTGTCAACATTTGAGAAGGAAAAAAATGTGAGAAATGATGAGGATTAGATTTCGAAAGGTAGGTTTCCCTCGTAACCTTATCATGCTGCCTTTATCCAGATTAGTTAACAACGTAGGGAGGGCTTTTCTTCTTTCTCGTTTGTTTTGTCGTCAGTTATCTTATCACTTTTCAGTTTCATTAATTCATCATAAACATGGTTAAAAATGGGATATGATTATAATGACATGATACGATATATCATTTTAATGAGGATTAAGCATTCTATCATGAAATTTAGCAGTGATTAATGACATGAGAACATTGATCAATCGTGATCAGATCACGATCACATTAGTGAGTGGGACGAAAATTCTTAATTGAAATTTAACACTGGATATGGATGTCATTGCTTGGAAAGTTATCCTTCTTTAAGGTAGCACAATTTCACAAAGGAGGAGGAGAAGAACGTAATTGAGACAAAAATCCGAGAAACAAGCCAAGTCTTGTCTTGTCTGCTTTAAAGGAAGGACGGAAAGTTACAAATTAAATAGGTTTGAGGATTGTTTATTGGATTAAATACAAATACCCACGAATGACTTAATTGATGAGAATGTGAGAATAGTAAAAAAGGGGGAAATAATGTTTTTTAAAACGGTGTTCTTAAATGACTTACTTTACTGATGCTGTACTCATGCTGGGGTTTCCTTGAGTAGCAGTGGGTCTTCAAAGCGATTTCCCTGGCAGCGTCGTGAGTGGCGACTCTTTGTTGGAGCCACTGCTTGTACCAAAGTAGATCACAGTCGCAGATTAATGGATTTCCTGATCAGGGGAAAAGAGAAGAAAAAAAGATTTTTATCTTATCTTATTGTTAATCTGATATAAATTTGGCATTGAATTTTATCCAACTCGATTTGATCTTAACGTCATTGTAATAGGACATTAGCCAGCCATAGAGCCATATATCTTAAATCAGTTAGGTTTGCTAACAAAAGGTATTTTCAGTCTTCCCTGTTCCCATCATTTCTTTCCGAATCGTTCTTTTATTTAAATAACATTTCGGTCATTTACATCCTGAAAATGGTTACAGTTATTCTCACGAGAGGCTAAAAAACAATCAGGAGCTGTATCTACAGGAACATAAATTACATAACTCACTATTAGTTCTGAATGGGCTCATATAGGCTATATAGTATTTGGTACAGGCAGGTATACCTTTCTCTCTTTCTCTCTCTGTGCCCATTCCCATTACAAAAACAATTTTCTCCCCTTCATCCTCCCATTTCCATTTCACTCTCACCCAAATTATGTTGGAAAAATATTGCGTTTTTCCAACATTATAAGAGAAGAATGAGAAGCGGAGTGAGGCTTAATGAGGACGGGTGGACGCACAAAATGAACTAGATTCACATCATCAGCTCCGCTAAAATTACGTAACTGTAACGCTTCCCTGGAAAATCGATGTTGTTGTGTCGTCCCCATTCTTTTACGTTTTGTTCCGTTTCCATTTCATCAGGGAAAGGTTAAGTGTCCTATTCTCTCCTCTCCTATCTCATATCCCTATCATGAATGAGCACACCTGCACCTTTCCTTTTTCCCATAATGGGACTATTGGAAGTGAAATATGATTTGAAAGGAAAAAGTCGAGTGAAATGAAATAAATGAATGGGCCTGTAATATAGGTATAGGTAGACTTTGTAGGTATTATTCTTCCCTACTCACCTTGAACATCAATGATCTGCACGGTGTCAATAATGGGCTGGAACACATCCCTCATCAAATGCTCCAGTTTGTTATTCCCCAAGAAGATGTGATCCAAGGAATGCATCTCCCCAAAAACGGTTAGAGGAAGTGAGCTGATCCTGGTTCAAAAGAAAGGGGAAAGTACATAAATTGAGAGAGAGATAGAAAGAACGAAGAAAAACATCAGAATCATCATTTTTTTTCTTCAAGGAAGTTCCCTCCAAATTCACGCTTTTATTTCTCCATTAACATCATCATCATCATCATGATCGCAACTTCACTTGCATAAGATATTTCTCGCTTACTGGGCCATTTCCTCCCCAACCCATTTCAACAACTTCCAACAAGTTCCAGGCTCTAAGGTTTGTTCAGTCATGGTGACTGGGCAACAAAAGTAACTTGGACTGGAGGAAATGGGAGTAGCTGGAATGAAGTAGTTGGGTCGACGTAAATGTGAAATGGATGGAGTCAACTAAAATCCTCGCCAGTTTCCTCCATTTTTGTCAACACATTTTTTTTATATAAATGTGTTCATATTCATTATCGAGGCAATTTCCCAATAAAAAATTGCATATCTCTCCCCATCTCAGGAGTAATAGATCAGGACAGAGAAGTAGGATGGAGGAGATGGGATCCTCTGTCAATAAAAATTGTCTGCATATTGTGGAGGGGCAGAGAGGGACAAGGGAAAAAAATAATACAGAGGAGAAAAAAAGCTTCCTGAGTGGAATGTTGAATGTGAATCATATCCAATCCAATCCACATCATCATCTTCATCATCATGTTCTCTCATATATGCAGAGGAGAAAGTGAGTGAGTTTTTGGGTGAACAGGAACATGATGACAAGACCAAAAAGAAAGTAGTAAGAGAGAGTAACATCTTCTTTCTCTTTTCCTAAAAAAAACACTTTCTCCGCGGGCCTATTGTATTCTAAGTGGGGAAGGCTGGGGGAAGGAGGACGAGTAAAAATGGGGGGAAATCAGTCTCCTCCAGAAAGTGGTTCCTATTTTTCCTAAGTAAATGCAATTTTCTAAAGAGATTGTGCAAACAGCTACTTTGCTTTCTCCACTTTCTCCCCCAAGAAAAAATAAAGCTGAGGAGATGGAGAGAGAGAGAAAATGTTCTGTTTTTTTCTCAAAAAAAAATGTATGCATGCATGATAGAATGTACCTATGTATCTAGATGGAACAGATAGAGAAAGTTTAGAGTGGAGGAGGATGTCATGCACGAATGTATCAAATTGGCAATTGGCTTGTTTCTTCTTCTTCTTCTCTCTCCCTGATAATACAAAAAGATGGATGTGGATGATGATGTGGATGTGGATGTGGTTGGGAGAAAGTTAGATACGCACAAAAAAATCTTTCTTTGCTTTCCCCTTCGTTCAAGAAAAAAAGGAGAGAAACCTGACTGAACAATTTCCGCTGTACTTTCTTTCCCCCCTTCCATATTTGTAGTTCTCCTCCATCCAGGAGTAATGCATAATGTGGAAGGGATTTTCTCCTTTTTTTTGCTAATGCCTAATAGGCCTGTGTGATGGGAATACAATGAGTTGAAAATTACTTTGGGCGAGAGGTAAGTAAATGGGGATGATTTAAAGAAGGGAAAAAAGTATAATGAAAAGGTAGTTCGTTCGCATAGAGAAATCCCATGTATGTTTTGGAGGTAGTGGTGGTAGTGGTGATTGCAGTAAGTAGGCATACCATTATGTAGATTGCAGATCTTGCTGGAAAGTAATTGTTCCCCTTAAACTCTCCCGATCTACTTCTTTAGGGACTCTGGAGGGAGGGTTCGGGAGTGAGATTGAAATTGCTACATGGCTCCCTCCACTAATGCATTTATGTTGGGAAATGTGTCGAGTTTTTTCCCCAAAAAAAACTTAAATGGGTTTGCATTACATAGGCAGATATTTATGTAAGGAGTAAATTGTGGAAGCTAGACATAGACATAGTCATATACAATGGAGTATTTGTGGAGGGTGACTAGACTGTCTGTAAGTATGTAAAATTTAATTTGGGGGGAAGGAGGAGTGGAATACATATAGAATGGGAGAGAGGAAACTTGTGGAAGCCTCAAGGTTATTTTTTTTGTATTAAATAAATAAATTTTGTAAGCGGCTTTACTTCCAAACTCATGATGATAATGGGGAGAGGATGGAGGATCAGTAAAAAAATATTATAAATTATAATGGGAACAAGTATGTAAGTAGACAACTTGCTAATTTCTTATGCAAAGTTTTTTTCCCCCTATTTATTGGATGGAGGGAAAAGAAGCTGATTAAAGTATCTGTTGTCCTCTCTTTATGGCGCAACTTACTGGTTATTCTGAAGATAAACAAACTTGACGGTCTTCCCAAACACCTCGAACGCATCCTCCTTGAGATTGGAAATGTTATTCTTCTTAAAGTCGAACTCTGACAGTTTGTACATGCCCTTTAGCGCCTCCGTCGGGATCTCCCGGATGCTGTTGTTTGCCATTTTCAACCACTTCAAGGACTCTATTGAGGAGGGAGAAAGGAGGGGAGAAAAAGAATATAAAATAGAAATTAGCCACGCATCGTTAGACCAAATTGAACATTGAGCAATGTCCTGAAAAAATAATGCTTTTGTGAAGTTTCAGTTTCTTTACAACGAAAATGAACCGGACCGGATTGTACTGTAACTGTAACCCAATAACAGTAACAATCCAGTCCATAATGATTACCCTTATTACGTACCTTCCAGACCCCTAAAGGCATTGTTGTCTAGCCGGGTGATCCTGTTCCCTTCCAAATCCAATTGACTCATTTTATTCAAGTACTTGAAGACATTAGGGCCCAGCTCGGCAATAAAGTTGTGGGCGAGCTTCAACGAGTCCAGATTCTTCAGCCCCGCAAAGTCCCTCTCGGAAATTGATTGGATCCGGTTCTCGTGAAGGTCCAGGTTGGTGAGGTTGGCTAGTCTCTTTATGGCATCCGTCGGAATGTTGGTGAGGTGATTACCTCCGAGGTTCAGGAACTGGAGGCTGAAGTAAAGAAATGGATATAGAGAGTTATAGAAAGGGAGAGAAAGGGGAAAGGGAATAATTCATTAAATCTTTATTGCTCTCTCTCCCTCTCCACAGAGAGATATTCTCTCCTTCCATATATAAAATTGTAAATAGATAAGCACTTGATACTTGGATCCATTCCATTGTTGTATACATATTGTATGGGGAAGTGGAGTCCCTAAGCACGTCATAAAAATTTTAGCAGAAGGGGAAAAATTGAAAGGAAGGGGGGAAATGCCAATTTTGGCCAAGGCTTTTCTCCTTGTGAAAGGTACCTAAAGAGAAGAGAAAGCAGTTGGGTTTTTTAACCAGTTTTAATTCGATATGGCAGGGAGAGGGCAGTCTCTTAATACAAGTTTATTTGGACCATTCATTCATTCCCTCTGATTTCCTTTTAGGGACGCAGCTGCGACTGCGACCCATTCCATTTTCCTCTCCCAAGTTCCACTCTTTAATGAATATAAAAAGAGAGAATCTGGAAATCTGTGTCCTTCCCTTCTTCCCATTTCCCCTTCCCTATAAATTCTACATCCCTCCTCACTTGATATGGATGTTTCTTTCAGTAATAGATAATGAGTCCCGGGCTTTCTCCATTTACTCCCTTAACTTACTTGTCAAGACCTGCAAAAGCCTGGGGATGAATCCGTGAAATCCTGTTATCGTAAAGGTTGAGGCGGGCAAGGGAAGTCATTCCTTCGAAAGCCTTCGAGTCGATATAGCTTATGTTATTGTGGTTGAGGGTGAGGAGTCGGGTCGCATGGAGCTGCCTTAGTGCCTTGGTGGGAATGTTCTGGATGCGGTTCTGAGGGAAGTCAAGGAGCTCCAGCTTGGTCTCCAGAGCACTCAACGAGGACTCCTCCACCACGGCTAAGTCTGTATTGCTAACTATGAGATGCCGGATGTCCAATCCTGCTCCGAGGACAAGAAAGATCACAAATGAGAGGGGAGAGAGAATAAAAAACAAAATGAATAACTTTAGTTAATTTAACTAGTTGGGTTTGGCTGACTAATTTAAAGGACCTAAATTAAGTTAAGCATGATAATGCCTCATGTACAGTCTCCATTTAAGTCATGCATGCCTTCAAGCTCAGCGTTCTTTAATCAAGTTTGTCGTCCCCAGTAACCTATTCCATATTATTCGTTACATCACATCTCGTTTGGGGCATATTCGATTTGGATTTGGACCTTGATGCGATGTGATCATCCTCATGAATTACACAAAAGAGTAGCTTGTACATTTTTTTTAGAATTCCCCTTCCTCCTCTGATCAGATTTCAAAGCTCAATCTTTATAAGTGCACAGCCCCGTAAGGATACTGGGATTGGAATGATTGGATATGGAAGTCTCAATGGAAATGATCCATGTAACAAACCTACATATTCGTATATAATTTATATGGATTACGGATTGCGAAATAATATGGAACTTAATACGGAATGACAGATATTATATAACAATAATGCTTGTTCATTTCATTTCATTGTCTTGCTTGTTCCCTTTATCCTTGAATTATTTGGCATGGACGGAGGGAGAGGGGGGACTGACTTTTTATATTTTATCAAATATGTCCATTCACATTTTCCTCTATTATTATCAAATTATTACTGTGTTCAGTGTTTGCTTTTAAGCCTATGCTGATGATGCAAGCAGAAAAGGCAGCCCTAAGCATAATCATGGCATGGTAGTCAAGTAACATGTTTTTTTCCCAAGCCCACCGGAAAATCAATAGTTTATCTCCGTATCCCAACATATATCGCATTTTAGCACATTCACAATTTATAATGGTGGGAGGAGGCTTTCCCATATTATATCATGAATCTTATATCTGAAGTTTTTTTTCGGCATAGTCATAGTGTAACTACTCCAACTCCAAACTATTATCCTCCCTCCACTGGAGGGAATACGGGATAAAGCATATAGATTGGAACACATTTCATAAAATATTCATCCGGGATAACGAGCCAGCCATAAAACTCCTCCTGCTAATTTAAGGAAAATCGTCAATTTATTTTCTTTCTTTGTGAAGGAATTACGTAAGACTGTACCTATGTTATTGTCCTGTCAAATCAAAACTACATATCAGGTTCCTGATGCTTATCCATAGACTCGACTAGCTAGACATACATTTTTAAATGTGATATTGATGCCATGCTTTCTCTCTCTGTTTGTTCGTATGCGTGGGTATGCCATAAATATCTACATTAGGTAGATATGTTCTTACGTACCCATGAAGAATCCATTTGGGATTCTCACCACGTGGGACTGTCGGATCGTTAGGTAATTGATGACGATGCCCCCCTTCTCCCGGAAAAACTTGAGGCCATGCTTCACATCCTCGATTTTGGTTTGTTCGCAGACCAGGACGACCCCATCCTTCTTGGCTGTGCACTCACAGGGCTGGTTCCCCTCCTTCATGTTCGGACATATACTCCTCGCCCAGCTCAGGTCCAGGGCCAGAGTGAGGAGGATGGCCGTGAACAATGTAATCCATCCTTCCTTTTCCCAGGGAGAGATCATCTTCTTAAGTTTTTGTTCCTTGTTTAGAAAAAGGTGATGGTGGTGGTGGTGATGAGTTGTCCAACACGTACAAAAACTCCAAACAAATCACATCCAACTTCAGTCACTCCCTTCTTGATCCAACCTCCAAATCCGTTCCAACTCAAGCCAAACAGAGCCTTTTTCCCTGACTCACTCTGCGGTAACTGGCAAGCTAGTTCCCGGCAGTTCCTTCACATCCCATTCGGATTAGAGTTGAGTTGGGGGGAGCAGCAGCATCTGGAAAGTTTCAAAGAGGCGGCTCCAATAAATAAACAGATTTCATCAGACATGATAATAATATGACATGACATGACATCGTCATCATCGGCCTTCATCTCAGGTTACAGGAAAGAAAGAAAGGAGAGAAAAGGATCTTAGAAATCACCCGGGTATTAAGGAAGAGGAGTAAAGAGAGCAAAAAAGCAGGTCAAAATCAAACAAGATCAAGATGAGAGCGAGCTTCAAATAAAAATCTCATCCTTGAGCAATATGTTTAACTTGAATGTCTACATATTATGAATGAAGTGGGGAGATGGGGATATTTCAGCAGGGGAGTGGGATGGATGGATGTGGGCTTAAGGTTAAGTGAGAGTGAAAGCTCTTGAGTTCCAGGCTATGTGTCAGGAGGAGTATTTGCACTTGTCAAGTACAGCACTTGTAATTATCTATGTTGCATCATGTTAGTATTCCACTGACGCCGAATGGGCTGAATTGAATTTCATGTTACCCACTTTGTACGTCAGTCAGTACAAGTTCATCTTTGCTAGTTGAAAGCAATCATAAATAGAGTAAACTTGTCATGATAAACTATCATGATATGATATGAATTGCTTTTATATTTTTTTTCATATTTAATCACTTTTTTATAAAGAATTCTCTCTTTCGAGGAATGAAATGAATTGTGAAATGTAAAGCAAGAAATTTGGGACATGGATAGGATTTCAATTTGCATTCATTTCACTCAGGTCAGGATCCTGTCATTTTGATGACAGGGACATGAGCGGCTCCATGTCTCGTTTATTTCCTTCCATTCCATATTACACCTTTCCTTCCTTCCGCCGCTACTGTTGCGTTTCCCCTTCCTCAGGGCATTTTCCTTTCCATTTTGGGGAAAGCTTTTTCAGGAGAAAGGGATCCCCCTCTCACTTTCTCTCTCTCTTTATCTTATCATTTTCGAGCTATACATATTCCCCCCATTTCAATGTTTCAACATGGATGTCTCATCATCATGTTCATTATCATCATCATCCTCATCCTCATTCTCTATCCATCACGATAGGATCATAAAAATGGTGAAAGGAGCCCATCCGCACAGCATGCTATCCCTCTTCCCATCAGATCAGATCCTGGATGGATGTCTGTTTTCCCTTATTTTCCCCTTCTGCTCTCCCACTTTCTCCCGTGACTTTATGAATAGAAGATGGAGGAAAGATGAACTGGTCTGGGATGATGAACAGTGCAGCACCTTCACCAGCATATCACCACCACCACCACCACCACCACCTCCACCTCCCCACTAACAAAATATATTTATATCTCTTCTGTCTTCTCATCCCGATCCCGAAGGCTGAAAGCATTTCATCCTTTCGCGATGAGATGATATTTCCATGAAACCTAACATGCAATGTGCTAGACAGGGAAACTAAAAGAAATTGAGAATTCCCATCTGTGGACTTTCACTAGGTGGTTGAGCAACCCAGCACCATGCCACTGCCACACACACATCCCATTAAGCTTATACATCTTCATGCATCCATCCATCTATCCATCCCAGCCAAACCTCCCAGATAGATGTTTATTGCCATTGCCATATTCATTGCCATAATATTCCACCATTTCCACCTTTCTCCATCCATCCCTGCAGGAGAAAGTAGTGAGACAAGAGAGAAGGGAAAACAATGTCTGGCTAAGGAGACGATGAGGATGAGGAGAGAAAGCGAGCTTTTAAATCTATTCTCATTTTAGCACATTGGACTGGGCTGGGATGATGATGATGATGAGGATGATGTTCCTTTTCCTTTCCTCCTCACTTTCACTGTTTACCCAGAGCCTTATAGGTATATAAATAACTTTCCCCAGTGGAAAGTCTACCTGTCTTATCCTCATCATCATTCACCAGCAGCAGCTCCAGCTCCACCACAGAGCCCGTTAGAAAAAGCCAAAACCATTCAATAAAGGAGGACATATATTTTTCCCTGTCAACTTCCCACAGCTTTCTATTACATCAGCACAGAACATTATATTGTAGCTCACTTCTACGATATATACATGGATTGTTTTTATACTAGAATCTAGAATGGTCTATGTGGTTAGTTGGGAGTTTCTAAAATTTCACAATGTACCTACTTATGTGTGTGGTCGATAGTTTTAGATTTTATCCTGTATCTTTCTCCCTTTCCCTCCTTCTCTCTCTCTCTTTACCTTTCTTTGTTTTAGCTCATGTCCATGTTGGATGTCTATGTGGGCTCATTGTTTATCTTTTTTCGTCAGAAGGTTGGAAACGGAGAGTTTTGTTTCTGGGACATATGTACTCCACCACAGAGGATTTCCTATCCATGAAAAATTTTGTATTGTTTGCCAATGTGATATTTTATTGTTGCTTTAGTCTTCCTCTATCTACATCTATGTATGTAGCATCAACAGTTTCACGGGAAATTTCATGTTTGGAATCCCTTTTTATTATGGTGCCCTGTTTTGTTATTCAACTGGGTTAACACTACCACCTCTTCACAATGGAAGGGCCCATTTAGTTTCATGAAGTAAAAATGAAGTAAAAATATAAAATTGTATGTTTGGCTGGATATGGATTTGGATTGGTTCAATCTATATGCATGTCTCTTTTACAGTTAGAAGGTTAGAAGACAGCGAAGTTGAGTTATAAGTTATGTTCCGTGAGATAAAAAATAGAGTTTTTTTTTGGTATAGTTATTCCTCCTCTTCCCGGCGTGGCTTTTTTACTTCATTTTTTTTCCTTCTCTGGTTGCACGCATGCAGCCATCCATCCATCCCGATTCCCGATAGTTTCACTAGATTGGATTAGTCCTCCCAGATAAGGATTCGATATGGTAGGTGGTGGTTGTGGTGGTGATGATGATGACGATGATGATAATGATGAAGGCAGTGGTGGAGAAAGTAGCGGAATAACTGTAGCTGGCTGGAACTCCTCTCTCATTTTGGGAGGGTTTTTCTCCCGTGTGGAGAAAGCTGCAGCCAAACCTAATTGTGAGTATGCTCAGTTGTGAAAGCTGACTCTGAACCTGACCGCCCAGTAAAGGTTATCCAAATATGACATGCTTTATGGCTTTCCACCAGCCCAGTAATTTATAAAAAGGGGATGTTTAGCAACAATCCATAACATGCTTCGGATCAACCATGGATTTCGACAAATTGGGTTACGTGATTATTGGCTTGGCGGAAGGAAATAGGAATGTAATGTCTACATTTAAGTAATCAGGATTAGAATTAGGATATCTGACTGGGAATTGGGAGTTAAGTCTTGGATAACCCCCTCCATTCCATTAAAAGGGAAAGTGGAAAATAGCGAGTTATTAATACCAGTTCAAAGTCAAAGAATCTCCCTAGCTTAGCTAATCTATTTTTACAAGGGAAAGGTTTCGTGGAAAGAAAGGATAAATATTTTTTGCGTGGGATTGTTTCTCCCATCATTATCATCATCATCATCATCGGAGCGGAGCGGGTTTTTTTGCTGTTATTTGCTACTTGGATTTGGATTGGAGGGGGAGAAGGTCGCTTGGTTGAACTTATATGCTTTCTCTTTATGGTTGTTAGAGTGCAGTTAGCAGTTGTATACACTTGACAAAAAAAAGCTAGTGAAGTGGTCCGCAGGGGGAAGTGGGTGGAGATATGGTGATGCTTGAACTTTCACTCCCTCCAAACTAATAAAAATAATATGGTTGCTAACAATATTATGCTCTTGTGTAATCATTCTCCTTTCACATGGGTTGCTAGACTCCACACATACAAATATCCTAGGGGGCTGTACTGGATAAGCCAAAAGAAAAGCCATTTAAGACGGGTAATATATGGTTCATTCATACTTGGTTCTATGGAAAAAGCTTTTATGGGGGGATAGCCACGTGATAATATTTGCGTGGGCATTGTGTAGGCCTCATGGTGGGGGAGTTAAGGGCTAACAAAGAAGGTAGTGCAGTTCTTCCTTGTCCTTACGTATTTTTTTTTTTTGATTCCTTGCTTGACTTGGTTCTTGACTTGATGTACTTTCTCCCGGGATATTTTTACCTTGCTCTTTCTGAAAAGTTAAGTTTCTCAGAAATTCCCCAGATTAAAAGTCAAACATGATTCTTCTCAGAATTTGCCCGTATTTTGTTTGAATTTAAGTTAAAAAATTCATTATATTTGAATATTGACTATTCCTTGACATTTCTCTTTTGTAAATATAAATGAGTACATATTGCGCAACTTGCAAATAAGTAATGAAATGGGAAAGTCAAACACGGACTGTTTGAATGGTGGGGTTGGATGACATTGACATAATCAGTTTCATAAATCTATCGTTGTTTCCTCTAAAGTTTTAAGGAAAGGTTGCATTTCCCATTGTATACAAGTTAAGCATAG
Source organism: Pseudosinella alba (assembly GCA_034700485.1). NCBI lineage: Eukaryota > Metazoa > Arthropoda > Collembola > Entomobryomorpha > Entomobryidae > Pseudosinella > Pseudosinella alba. The sequence continues at coordinate 55,138 of JAQIXQ010000040.1, forward strand.
TATTATTATGTATTTTAAATTAAATACATCCTTCACCTTTGCCTCCGCAGTCTCATGTTATTTATGCTTTCTCCTCCCCAACCATATTTCCCCTGGTTTTATGTAACTCTCTCTCTCTCTCTCTCTTTCCAACTGCAAAAGAGGCAGTGTTATAATCAGGTAAACCGCTTTTAAAAAGCAATTAAGGGAGAAGGAAAAGCTCGTAAATATTTACTGATGGGCCATAGAAATAAACTCTTGACTGACAGGGAGGCAGCCTGACTTCCTAAAAAGCAATGAAAGTCTATATAAATTTTATTCCCTCTCCTGCCTGGCTTCTCCCCTGTCCGCATGAAATACCCACTTTAATGTCGTTAACCATCTAGTATGACATTAACTAAAGTAATAGTACTTTAATATTGGTTCAAGCCCCGATGCACCATTTTGCTGGCTCGGTTTTCGAGTTTGAATATGCCACATCCACCACCACCACTTGATATGTATGTTTTACTTTGCTTTCCCCACTTTCCCCAAAGCCGACTTGGCCAAAGCTTTTAAACAAAACCAAAGGCTTTCTAATGGTTCTTTGTAAGCCCGCTCTCCAAAAAATGTGTAATGTCATACTCATGTCATGTGGAATAATAGCAAGAGAGAAAATTTAGAAAGCTGATTTCTCCTTATCAAAAATGGGCATGTTCAGTTTAGTTGTCTTGAACACATGATATATAAGTAATAATATGTTTCGCTTTTCTCCAAAAATCTTAAAGACATATTCAAGTAGATATGTACATGTGTAAATACTTATGTCTGATGTGCCTTTTTGCAGGTGAGCCATTATTAAATATATCCATTCACCTGAATTCATATCGTGGCCCTTCCTCCATGTGTAATGCATCCCCTTGACACATGTCAATAAATCATCCCATATTTTTCTATTCCACTTTCTTCCCCCTTGTTTGACAAGGCAAACTTATACCTAAGTATAAATATTTACGATTTGCAAACAATATTTTTTATTACGGCATCGAATCGAATCAGCATTTATGGAGTAGGTCCGTTACAAAACTAGGTTTACATGTTGTTCAGCTCCATTCTCTTATATTTAATAATATCTTCCACTACTTATATGTGTCCACCCGGGGGAAAGTAGAAAGTTGAGCAAACTGGAAAGTTGAGTGGAGGAGTGTGCGGACAGGAAAATGGGCCATGCGACAATGACGAGACGAGCCATTATATTATTATTATTCCCTTTCTGATTGTGAGTACACAAGTCTCCATCCCCGCCTAAAAGGTTGGACAAAAACTTTGAAATTATATTCCATTCCAAGTCCAGTCCAACCTGTTCAATAAATGTAGAGGGGAGTGGGACTATAATGACTCCATAAATAAATATGATTGCTTATTGTATTTTTTCAATAGGTGAGCCTTTCATGTCAACATCCCTCGTCATTGTCAAAATGTCATGTATGTCATATCATAATAGAGAAGAAGAGCGAATCAGTCAAATATACGCATTTGGAATTGAATTGGAGGTGGGGATATAGCCAGTAATATAGATAGCTATCTTCAACTTGATGAGCTTTGGGGGCAAGCCCAGCCCATTAAATGGGACTTGGAGTGGACTAGGTGTGGGCCATTATTTATATGGGATGGTGAACAGGTTGTCATTGTCAGCATGGTTGGTTTCAGGGCAGAGTGGAATCGTGACCTACTCCCGTTCCCCTTAATCATAATAATGTAATGCGTCTCCCGGAGTATCACTGGCCCTATTAGTGTCTATCTAATAGAATTTTACACTGTGATGGTGTAGGAGTCGGGTGAAGCCCTTTGATGAGAATGGGACTATGGAGAAAATTGTGAATGATCATGAGACTTACAATTAGCAAGACCTTTCTTTACATGGCTTGGTTAAAATGGCTGAATAGTGACCAAATAAATCTAAATTAATTTTATATAGTCACTTGCTCTAATGTCGTCACACTTGCATGGGCATCGGCAACCAACCGGAAGTAATTATCCCATTATTTCAAATTAACAAATGTGATCAGGCCTAACTATTTATTACGGAGGTGAAAGCGTAGTTACTTATGTTTTACGAAGGTTTGTCTATCTGTCTGTGTGAGGTCTCCTGCCTTTAATCTTTTAGCAATTTAATTTCCGTAATTATTTTTAGCATAACGGTATTGTCGGTATTGATTTTCAGCCAGATCGGATGGCCGAAACGGGTCAAAGGTTACTATAGAGTTTAAACATTACCGTTTATGGAAACTTGTAACACACTGACGCTATTAATAATAATATTGGTTTATGGTCAACATTGGAACCTAATACAGATTATTACACCACGGACATTGTCAAATTAATATACATACATTATTTACCTGATATTACTGGCAACATATATGACATCTTTGGTTGTTTTGAATATTCTAGACATAAATGTTACATGGATAAAATTGGAGACATTGGTAGTTATTATTATTATTGTTTTGCAATCCAAATATTATTTTCTCTGAAAAATAATACTTGTACATTTGAATTCTGCTGTCAGCTCCATAGCTTTCCGTTGTAAACGATTTATTTCACCTGATATACTACTATCCTTCCCAATTCACCTTGTGATTTATAATTAACTAGGGGAATTAATTAGGGGACTAGACTTTTAGAAACAAAGTATAATTTCGCCTTTTAGTAGGTGTCAGGGAATATATAGGCATCCTCCAAAACCTAATGTCCTTGTCCAAACCGCTAATTAATTTTTACTACTTCCAAATAAATCACCAGTAAAACCCGAAGAGCTTCATATTACCAGGTGAAATAATTAGCGGCATATTTACTACTTTGGTATTTAATGTACAACAAAGTCATTCCTCCTTTTCCTCACTCATGAACCATATCTCACATGAATCTTGATGATATGTCTATATGTATTTGTATACAGCCAATAAAATTCACAACAAAAAACTAAACTCGCTTTCACTTTTCCTTTCATGTCATTCCCAACAAATAAAAACTTTTTTTTACCGCTTCATTACCACTCGTTGTAAAAAAAAAGTTCCCCGTAAATTTATTTACGCAATTATTTGCAAACTACCCAGACATGATATGATCATATCAAAGGCTTGAACTAATACTGGCGATGCTTATTATCACAACCATATAAACGAGCCATGTTTATTACTATGAGAGGAAACAGCAGACGGAGAATGAATTAGCATTTTTATGGATCCATCACGCCGTCAATATAACTGCTCATAACATGATATCCTGATATTCCTGATAGGAAAGCAAACCAAAAGTTCCAAATAGGCTATATGTAATAATATGTAGGCTTTTATCGGCTCTTTGAAAGACATCCATCCAACTCCAACATATTCACGTCTACCTTTAACAGAGCAATAAACTCCAATTTAAAAGTCTGCTCATGGCCATATCGGAGAAGGCATGGAAGCCGCAGCATATTTATATTGCCCACTAAAAGATATTTAACTGATATATAGTTTGGTGTAGGAATGAAGGCTCCCGCATAAATTAAAGACATATAAGCAGTGTCTAGGGATGTGAGCTTGGAACTTGGAGCTCCATCACCATCACCGGAACCAAACCAGCCAACCCAAGCATGAGCGTAAGATAAATAACTCTCATCTAGAAAAAAAATATAAATTTATGGCTAAAATTTTGGATTTTATGTGCGAAACATAAATGTTGGGGGAAGTGACACTAACAACTCATAAATTGCTCTGGAGCCCCCTTCCCCATGAATGGAGTCCTTCCCATAATAACTTTAAGCCCGGGTCTCATTGGATGATGGGAAGATGTGGGGATAGGGAGGCATTAGCCAAGTTGAACCAAGCCATATACTAAATATGCCTTCACCATCATGTCATATAAGCGTATTATATTTTGGATGAAGACTCCAGTCCAGGAGAAGGGTCTGAAGGTGGGTCTTCAACTGAACCTAAGTAAGACGAAGACATTAATCCTATTTTTTTCCTTCCAATGTGTCGTAGTAATGTGTCCTATCCTTGCACTCAGCCTATATATGTAATATGGAGTCTGAGCATTTTAATTGGATTCTAAAGAGCTTTATGAGTCTTCAGAGAGAAAGCGAGTCTTTTGGTCGTCCTTGCTTTCTCCGCTTTCTCCGGAGTTTATTTTCAGCGGAGGGGGAGAAAATGTACAGCATTAAAAGTAATGCTGAGTAAGTACCGAGGAGCGCTTGCATACGGAGCATATTTATCGAACGAGCGAATTGTTTCAACCCAAAAACCTGTGGAGAAAGTCATATAAGTAGAGTAAGTAATGTGAGGATGGAGGATGGTGATGGCGGTGGTGGAATCAAGTGAAAGCACATACATAGCTTACTTCCGTTCCCAAACATTTGATTGTGAGTGAGTTGGGCTGGGAGTCAGTCATCTGGAAAATCCTTCGTAGCCAAGCCATGCCATATCATCATATCATCATATCAGATCCCCTGTTCCAGCCCAGGAGCCAACTGCTTATGTCGAGCTCAAATATAAATAGGGCATATGACATTTACCTTGAGTCGAGTCAAGTCAGTCAGTAGTACTTATTTTTATATCTTCTTATCACATCACATCACATCAACTCACCATTCCCCCGCAATCTCCATGTTCCGCTATTCTTAACAGTCAATTTCACTCTTGGAAATAGGTATTTTCCCCGTCACCCGAGTTTACTGGGTCTGGATTTTCTGGAATGGCTTGGAAATTGCAATAGAAGAAGGAGCCTTGTCATATTTGGAAATTTTGGAGGAGTTGATGGATAATATATTTATATGTGACTAAATTTGGTTAGGAAGTAGTGACGCTAATGCTTCCTCCGATTAGGCATGCATAACTAAAACTAACATTTCATCTGAGTTGTTTCCACCGCAATTATTTCCTCTCGTGGCATGACATAGGTAGAGAGAGAGAGAGAGAAATATTTTATTGATTCATCTTCGGAATGATTGCAGTCAAAGTCATATGGAAGGAGATGGAGGACAGAGCTGGAAGTCGGTCGTGTGTAGTAAAGAGGAGGAGAAATGCTGATTGGTTTCCCTTTCCATTGAACATAATGTGATGTGGAACTTGCTGAGGTGGTGTGATGTGATGTGATGCGATGTGATGTGAGGTATACATAATATAAAATAGAGCAAGTCTGCGCTTTACTTTCTCCCTGTTCTGTAGATTTCCTGCTTACAGGCTTTTGGGTACAAGTAAATATGTGCTTTACGAACGACGACTTTGGTGAAATTAAGGATTTATTTATGTTTAGTTGTCATTTCCTCTGGAAAATTCTGTGTAATCATTTACGACGCTCATGATAGTCGTGATCATGCTGAGATTGACAGTACAGAAGAGCCTTCCCATTTCAACATGATTTTAGTACGATGTTTACATAATTTATTGAATTTATTATAAATTATGCCATTCCTTAATTTTAGCTGGAAAACCCGGCCCCATTTTATTTGCATACCTAAATACTCACATAAGAGGACATGGAACGTGGAATAATATGATTTTACTTAAATAAAAAAGAGAATTTGCCCTTAATGTCCTATCCAGATCTTACAAAAAGGACTAAAATGCAGGGTCTGGATCTGAATGGAAATGGAATGCTAAAAAGTTTGTCCCTGTCATAAAACTTTCTCTGGCCTCCACATATCTAAACATTAAATGGTTTATTGCCCGCCCAGACAAACCATAATAAATTTTTGACGTTCCCAAATCTAAATTATGGAATGAGGGTGAATTTACCAGGCTAAATATTTATGCGTATGCTCAAGTAATTTGGGAGTGGGACACATGGCAATTAATTTATATATAACAAAAAAAAACTTTCCCCCAACTTTTATATTTGGGGACCATGCCATGCCACAGCTCATGTTCCCAACAGTCTTTTGCACTTGAATTAGAGGGAAAGTTTTTTTTCGCCCTTGGAGCCATTTTCATTTCCATACATGAAGTACTTACTTAATATTGTAGTATAATGGCAATAATTGTAAGTGGTTTAGTCTTTAGTTGGGGTAGTAGTAGTGGTGGTGGTGGAAGCGCTATTATTATGGGAGTAATCTACCAGTTTGCACGCAACAACTTTCACTGTGTGTGACATGGTCCATATTACTTATGGAATGGGGTATGGTATGGAATGGAATGCTATTTTTTGTGCATGACAATTGTGTGCATGGATTAATGACATGCATGAGCAAGTTAACTTGCAATCAAGGTGTGTTTGTTTGTGTTGTTGACTTTTATATGCCCAGTTAATGGCTTTCATGTCTAATTGGGAATTTGTTTGTTAGCACTTAAAATTCTATAATTGGGCGAGAGGGGTGTAGACAAAAAGGTGAGGGACAATTTTCTAATTGCGTTAATTGATTGCAATATGTCATGTTATTCCATTGCAGAGCAAGTTCATGTTAGGTAAATGTTTAACCATTTTGTACACACTCAAATCATGCAAACAAGCATGGACGGGAAAAGAATTTTACACGTGGGCTGTTTAACATTTGTTTTCATTCCTCTGGAATAAAATTTTGGAGGAGGCGAGACAGACTGTTGAGTTGAGCAATCTGGAATATGAATTTACATCAGACAACATCTCAACAAGTCCATTTGTTTTGGGGAGATTATTAAGTCCGTTTACTTGGGGGAAAAGACATTTCCATTTTTAATTTAAAATTCTATGGAAATTTTTTGAGTTTTTTTTCATACTGCTTGTTTATAGATTACCTACTATACCTAATTACTTTAATTCCACAAGTATTAGACTTGGAATTTTTGTACTGAAAAGCTTTTATCGTAAGTAGGCAAGTATATTGGCCACTCATACTCTTTTAGATCTTCTAATTAGATTGCTGAAGTAATTACCTACATGTAATTAATTTACTAATTTGTTCTTGAACTTTAGCATGACATGCTCTTGACTAATTTCCAAATTCCATTTTTATTTTTAACCAGCAATTCGGAAAAAGCTAGGCTAGGGTCAGTACATAAACTAGACATATTTACTCGACAATTCGCAAATGGGTTACTTAATCATTTTTTAAACGTCAAAAAAATTCCCCTCTGTTCCTCACTCGCTCTTAAATATAAATATATTTCTTTTAGTTTTAATATGGTGCACTTTTCCCTTTTCCACGGGAAAAAAAACTTCCTAGATTTTGTTTAGAGAAGCATCGGGCATAATTGCATTGCATGGCATGAGGCATAACATGACACACACATATGGCCTCATATTATTCATCTTCCTTAATTTATTATTAATAGAATTAAGTAGCATGCACAAAGAGAGGCAGAGAGGGAGAGAAAGAAAAGGAGAGAGAGCCCAGGGGTTCACTTGAAAAAGTTGGCTCTTCCGTTCCTTCCCAGCTAAAATCTAGAGCTTTCCCCCCTAATCCCACGTTCGTGTTTACCTTAAACCCAAGGACGGAAGTACGTAAGATATAATATAATATAATATAGAATAGAAAAAAAGTAGGGCTCTGTCCCAAATCCATATGCGCAATTCCGAACATAATGCAATATTTGTGCAAGGAAATAAATATTATTTGGGGAGTTGTGCCAAAAAAAATTCATATGAGCCTGTTACAATTACAATATTATTGTAACAGTTGTTTGTATTGAAAGAAATCTTAGTGTATTTGCATTTTTTTGCATGAATTTTTTGTTCATTTCCAATTGACTATTTATATTAGGTGGAAAGTCTTGCTGAGCTGCTTCCGCTGAAATTTCTGACAAAAAATGTTATTGCATCTGGCACTTTTATAGCTTTATACAGACTTCAGCAATTGCATTACATAAATATTATTACAGACTTTCTTTATCTGATACAGCCTTTGCATAAGTCTTAATCTGACGCAATTCATATCCGTCACTCAAGTAAAAGATCGAGTTCTGTTTCTTGGGGTGACCTGATACTCCCTCCATGACATGACATGACTTGCAAAATGCTGATTGATGAGGGTAACGATGACAAGTAAATTGTTTCTCGAGGAAAGCTATGCATTTATCAACATGTTTTTTTTCTAAACTGACAAACTAATTGATTACATGCATGCCTACATAGTGCATACTTCTTATGAACTACCTACGTATATTTTTCGAATGACTTTCTCCTTTGTCTCATTCAATGAATCTCTCTAGTGAATGGAGAAAGCAAGGAAAAACTTTCTTCTCCGTCTCCTCCTCTGTATTCATATTCCTACCCAACCCATATCTACATGAGCAAATTCATTTTCATATGATTATTTATGCTCCAATTTTATTTTGATATGTGATTCAGTTAGTTAGTTACCTACCTAGTTAGGTATGCGGAGGGAGCCTTCCCTACTATAACCCTTTCCCGGAACGGAAGAAGAATGCTAAACTATTTACGAGTAAATTTATGCGGGGAAAAAGTTTCTTTTTTATTTCGTCTTTGAGCTTTCACTGGCTTCCTTTTCCTGGGTCAGAATAAGTTAGACACGTTTCCTGGAAAAACTCAGGCAAGTGTATAATTCAGTGAGTGAGTACGCATCTCCTCGTTCTCCTCTTAACATCCACCCCGGCAAAAAGGAGGGCTTAGGTATACATAACTAACTTTTGACAAAATTGTGTGAGTTGAATAGTTAAGTAGTTTACATGTTGATTAGCAGGAGGAAAGAAAGTTTCAAGAGGCACATTCCAAGTATAAGTACTTGCAACTACTTCAAACCTTGGCGTGCATGGCATAGTCCTCTTCAATCGATCTGTTAACTTCTTTAAAAAAATATATCTCTCGTTGCTTGAGGAGAAGTCAGAGTCACAATGAAATTAATTGGGGGAGTCGAGTCGGAGGAGATAGGACAAAATTATTCATGGGCTTGGTGTCCACCTCCATTCCATATAAGGGGAGAAGATGAAAAGAGATGAAGTTCTGATGAGTTTGAGGACTCTGATCTGATCTGATCCGATCTATTTGATAATGCCGTTATCTGGGAATGGAAGTTTTGACAGTGACAATGACAATGAGTAAAGTAGAAAGTAGCTATCTTAATTGGGGAAGATCAGTCCATTCCACTCCAATCATATAAAGTGTCACAATTGTAGATATATTTTGCCCTGACATAAATATGCTTATGCACATGCTCACTACACATAATTATTACTTTCTCCAAACTCAAGTGAAAGTAGTGCCGGATTGAGGAGATGGAAGTTGGGAAACTTTCATCATCATACATTGCTTGGTTGATATACTTATTCCAAATCTTCGTTTTGGAATCCGGTGAGTCAACGGCTGTCAGGAACAGACTTTACCCGCCCACTTTCAATCCTGTCCCCATATTATTCCTCAATATGGAAAATTTTGTTAATTAGTTATGTGCATATTGCTCAAAATATATAATATTATTCCTTCACCGCCACCACCTACCCGGCCTTCTCTTATGTCCTCGAAGAAATATGATATGATATTCGATATGAGGAAAGGAAAGCTCCTCGTCGCCATCCACTTTCCCCAAACAAGGTTGGGCAAGCTTGCAAAGGTAAACTTGACGTGAAGAAGGGCAGCAGCAGCATCATCGCCATGAAGAAGGGCAAAGGATAACATGATAAATTTTTTTTTCTTATAAACATAATTAAGTACAAGGGCGCCGGGACGAGCAAATATCTCCACATGAATTTAAAATGTGTAATGAAAACTTTCACATTCCCCATGTCCAGGAAATGTTTGTAAACTGGAAGCCAAACACTTTGTTTGTCTTTCCTCTTACGAGGACGTGGCGCAATTTATCTTTCTCAGAGATGAAGCGTACATACATACATACATGGCTAGATACATACGAGCCAAATATGCGGTGTGGCAATTCCTTTGCCGATGTTGTCGAGTTGGATGGGATGGATGTGGAAGGAGAGGCATAAGTTATAAGCTTTCACCAAAAAAGCTACTCCATCCATATTTTATAATGTTTGTATACCTCATCATTTCAAAATTTGAAAACTTTCTCAACCAGCTAGGTACATGAGTAAAGCTGCCCTTGTAAATATTAAAAAGAACCCACTCATACATAGCATCATATAAGTACTAGTACTTTTTCTAGGGTCTCATGACATCCTTAAACTTCAACAAGTTCCTGTGATTAGTCTGTCAATATAAATCCTTGTAGGAGGGACCCTCGCTTGGAAAGCCAACTTGCCTTCTTGCCCAACCACGTAAACAATGTAAAAAGGAACTGGGCCAGGCCAGGCCTGGCCAACCTGATTTGATTTGCAAATCCAAAGTGGGAGAAAACTACTTGGGCTCCTTTTGCATGGAGCCCAGTACAATAACCCAAACCTCACATTCGGATTTCGGATTCCCTTGAAATTCCCAAACTTTCTCCTGTCAATTTTATCCCGCGACATGTCATTCTAATTCCATGCACGCACTCATGCCATACAACACCAATATTTCATTTCACGAAGGGAGTCTTCCTTTCTTTCTTTTTTCTGAAAGGACAAGAGAAAAAAAATCTAAAAAGTTAATTATCCTGTTCACTGTTCCAAGCTTAACATAACAACACCGTTCAGGGTGACAGGATTATGGCTTTTTCAAGAAAAAAACTATAAATAGAAGGTCTGGTATGGTCTGGTCCAAGCAAATACGCAAAAGGAGAGGTGGACGCCTCTTCCTGAGAAATGTTTTCCCTTTTGACATGGGGCTGGCTCCCCGGCCTCCAATCCATAATCCAAATAGGCAGTCAAATATTTTTATGCGCCCATCAACCAGTTCAGTTCTGTACCATAAAGGGAGCCATCTTGATTTCCTTCTGCCTACCTGAGTTATAATTCATCAGCTCACTGTTGCCCCTTAATGGGAGGGGTAGTTAGTTTTATATTTAATAGCCCTCTGTGTCATTTTCCCTCTCGCTTTATGCCATTATGACGCCCTTCACTCACCGAACCCGACACCATCAAACTATCACGCGCCTTCTCTTTTGTGGAGTGGTGGTGGCGAGGATATTTGAGGATTTGCTGAAAAAAAACTCGTTTGAGCTGATGTAAACTTACACAATCCCAGTCAGAGTCCATGTCCCTGCCCTTTCCTTGACAGTTAATTGGAGGGAGCAAGGTGGGTGTGGATGTGGATGTGGCTGTCGTGAGGTGTGTATTGATTTTCCCTCCCTGTTGTTCCAAGCTGTTTTTAAAAATTGGAGTAAATAACAGCATGGCGGAGTTTTTACCTTATCATACACCTTCATCCGGGGAACCTTTTTATATCTGACGGGCAATTATTCTGGTAAAAAATTCTTAGCACGGGAGGGGGCTGAAGCCCACGCAAAAAAAAACAGGGGAGAAATCCCTTGTCCCTGTTGTGCTTCACTTGGGAAAGATTACGGAAATCACAATTAGCTAGCTGACATGGTTGACTAATTCCTGATATCGAATATGTTAGGGATATAGAACAACGTGGTAGGTTGTACGTACCGAGAGCTCTGGAAAGTTATGAGGTAATTCCCTGAAAGTTTTCTCCATTCCATATAAAAAGTACACACATGGCCTGATATGAATTTTTCATGGAGACTATCGACTTTCCCCATCAGCTCAGTTTTGACACTTCCCAACTATATAATAACAGTTGAGAGTTGAGAGGAGAAATTAGAAAATGTAAAACTGGAGCGGAAGTGGAGAGTACATAGCCACTGACTTGTTGGTTTGGGGGTGTCACTCCCATAAACCGTTGAAATCAATGGCGTGGCGAGAATGAGCCAAGCCAGCCATAATTTAGCCAACGAAATAGGTAGGAACAATATATCTGTATATGTAAAGCTACCTATATGTTAATATTGATGAGAGTGTTGAGCTGAAACTTCATTTGCCCAGGGATGTTTTTTCTTGGATTAAATAGCGAGTTCTATGTACAATGGGAAGCTAATGATGGATTATTCCCAAACTAAACTTGAGATTTCAAGGGTATTTTTTTGCTTTTTTAACGTAAAATACGCAATTTATAATTCACCATATCGATTAGAATCTGCAACACCTCATCTCTTGCGTCTTCTATCAATATCCGATATGATGGACGAACAAATGAAGCCATATTTCACTTCCTTCCTATCGAATCGAAAGATTGGAAAATGGAAAACCGGATAAATTTCATCCCGTCCCAGGGAACACTTTTGTGGACAATTAAAGAGACGATCTACTTTTATTTAGGTGCAATATTATACAAATATTTATGTAGGTAGATATTTGGCTTTGTACAGCAGCAAACTGGATTTTTTTTTACCAAGTGACTGTCTTGTTTTGGTATTGCATTTTTTCAAAGGACATGAGCAAATCTGTTATTTGTACGTGTAGAATGGAAATAGAAACAGGATAGTTTGGAGTTCGCCTCCTCTCCCTCTCCCATCCAGTTTCAAATCAAACAAAGTTGTCTGTCTCCTCATTAGCGATTCAGCTCACAATCAAAAACAAGCAACTCTGAACTGAACTACAAATAGGATAGTCGAGATGAGAAGAGAGAAAAAGGTTCCAACAAACTTTCTGGTTTGGGAAAGCTTTGTTCATTTTCCAGACAAATATAGTATACCTAACTATATGTAACGGAAATCTCTCTTCCCTTATTTCGTTATAGCTATATCGGGAAAGTAGTTATTTTCGAAATAATGGGAGGTCACATTCTTCCTCTGTTTCAGTGTTACCCCAACATTCCAAACAGGCTCCAAAAGTTCAAACTGGAAACATGTTTCCATTTGATCCTCAACAGAAAAAAATCTAAAATGGGATATGGGATGGAGGACGGAGGAGCAGAGTAACTCAATTTCCTCCATGCTCATGACGATGATGATGATTCTGATGATGATGGTGACATACTATCACATAGTCTGGGATAGAGAAGTTTGGAAAAGTTTATTGAACAATGTGGGATGCGAGCTGGGATAGCTCACCTTCCCGTCCATTTTCATACCATTTCCATTCCAAACAGAGGAGGAGTAGGAATTAGCAAAAAAAAGGATTTCCAGGAAGCGGCTTGAACACAACAAAAGTATTATCATTCCGCGGGCCATATTTAATTTGACAAAATTATTTGCTATACAAAGTTGGAAAGGTTGACGTGGAGGGGGATCCTGAGCTCCCCACAATAATGTCATTTCTCAAAATTGCAAGACAGAACTTCCCGTTGCAATCCAATCTGCAACTTTCTAGGAAGTGGAATTGTGATACCAACAGAGTCATTCTTTGTGACTGACTGGGGCTAATTTAAGTACTAATTTGGACCGACAGGTTCGGTCGGGTCAACCAGCTTAAGTATGTCTCGAGGGGAGAAGGGGTTACATAATAGAGAAAATGCAAAGCTAATATTGTTCTGTTCGTGGGTGGACTGGATAAACCACCATCTCTGATGTCATCGGTACATAATCCATATTATATTACATATCTCATTCTCACTTCCAAATTAGTGCGCATTCCACTTGAAATCAATAAAATACTTAATTAAGCAACTCGCATCATCATCACCTTCATCATCACCTTCATAATCTTTATCGCCACGTTAATTAGCTCTTATATAAAAACAGGTTGGTTAGGTAGGTGTAATGGGATCCTTCGCAAAAGCGGTTTAGACAAAAGCATATTACATATGACCATGGACAAGGATTATAATGAAGGTGTGAGAATAATCCAATATGCAACCCCAGCACATTTCCATTACCTGACGGAATCCAATTTCCTTTGCTTTAGCGGGGAGCCGCAGAAAAGTCGGAGGACGAGGATGATAATAATAACGATGTGGAATTGGGGAGATTCCTAAACTTGATTGGATTAACTAACTCTCTCTCCGGTTACAGGCTTAATAAATATGTATCTTTCCGTTGCTTGTCCTTTACGTAATAATCCTTGTACAAAAAGTAAAGTTATATAATAAGTAGTGTAACTATAACAGTGATAGGGATAATGCAACGTAGCAATAACTTTATAATGCTCTCCAAAGTACGATTTCCTTTTTATCCCCCCAAATTTGCACAATTACCATTTACCATTTATTTATTCCGCCCTTCTCTCTTTTCTTTTTTGCACACGTTTAACTATTTTTTTTGCACAACTTTTCCTTTTTATTTGTAAGATAGACTAATAAGCTTTTATATCCTCGTCGCACCTTTCTCCACGATTACATAATTCCAGGATGAATAAGTAATTCATACATGGAGAGAAGAAAAGAAACTGGTTCGTAGTTTCGTAGTTTAGAATGAATGCATGGACGCTACAAGTGCTCCTTTCTTCTCTGACTATAACACTGATGGAGGCTCGTCACCTTCACCTTAAACAAAAAAGGAGCAAACTCTGATCCAAAAAACAGTTTTTCTTTTCTTTTCTCTCTCACTCCCTCTCTATTCATGAAAGATGAAAGAGAAAGCAGGAAAAGTGAAAGCCAAATACAGAACTAGAACAGGCAGAGTCCCTCCACTACTTGAGCAGCGCACACACGTTCCACCAACCACCAACAGAAACAAACTGATCCGGAGGAGAAGAACAAGTAGTGGTAGTAGTAGCCATGGATGGCTAACTATCTACTTCTCTCAGCAAAAATCTGAGCTGGATCTGCGAGTCTGAAGACAAAAATTGTGAAACATTCCAAGCAGTATACTGTGGCGGGGTTTGGGAATGGCAACTTTCTCTTTGCAAGTTGGTTGGAAACTATCGGCACATGATGATGGGATAACGCTTATGATGATAAGGTTATGTCGAAGAAAGGTCTGTACTTGTATTTGTACTTTTGCAAGTATGTTTACTGTTCACTTTTTGGAATATGTCTATGACTATTCCGAGTTGTAGATATCTGATGATATCTGATGATGACGATGACGGTGAGCGAAATAAAAAAATGTGCAGTTAGTTTTCCTATCCTTTTTCCTTTTTGTTAGCTTTTTCACAGGTTAGGAAAAGAGAAAGTGGAGAAAGTATGCATGTGGCTGGAATAATTTCTAGCTTGGAAGTTGGAGCTCTCCTCTCAACATGCTACCTTTCTTCGTGGAATTTGTGTTAGGTGTGCTAAGCTGTAGATGTCTAACACTGGCGGGGAAAACTTTCTCTCTGGTGCTTTTTATATAAAGTTGTGTGCTCCTTTATATCATAGCGAATGTGGGATTTTCCTGGTCGGAATAGAAATGGAAATAGGATAGGATGGAGTCAGCCCAGTTCTTCCAATCCAACTTGAATTTCCTTCGTTCGCTGAATTTTCTGTTGCTGATACTATTTCGCTGCTCCCTCCATTATGATGGGAGACAGTGTTAAGGTCCTTCTTGTTCCCCAGCTCCAGCTTTATCTATATCATATATCCTCCTACCATATTATTATATTGATATAATTTCTCCATACCAAGCCATTCCACTTTCCCTGGGTTAGAGTTGGAGGAGAGAAAGCATTTCTCTCTCCAAGCTAGGTATGTTGCTAATATAGTGAGAGCGCAGCTAAGGGAAGGAACGCAAGCGCTTTCACAAGGGAAAAATCCATCCAGAAAAAGGCTGCATCCAACATTCAACATTCCACATTCCACCAAAAAGGAACAAACTAAACTTGGGGAAGGAAGGGAACTGCACTGTGCAATATATTTGCAAAACGTATCTATCTATCTATCTACCTATCTATCCATATTCCTTCTCCTGATTCCGTCCATCCGACTTGAACTTGTGGGAGAAAGCTGGAGCATAGGCCATAAATGGGAGAAACATTTTCTGGCTTGAAGTTGGTTGGAATTTACTTGAAATGGGAAAGTGTGGAACAACTTTCTCCATCCATACATACATCAACATTCCGTATATGGGAAAGATATCAGCATGAGCTGTTTCCCTTTCTTTCTTCTGGGATGATAACTAGCTTTACTTACTATTATTACGCTTTACTACTTTCACCCAGAAAACCGCTGCGTTTTTTACCCCATTTTCAATTTCGTATAATATATGAAGTTCCAAATTATCTTTATGATCCTCCTAGCCTATTTTTTTTTGAACGAGAATGGGAACCAAAACCAGAACCAGAACCCGTTCAGCCAAAACATATTGGATATTATACTAAGAAAACCAAGCGGGGAAGAATTGCAGAGTTGTTTTCTTTCGGGGAAAGTGTGAAATTTAATATTTGGTCCATGACTTCGGATGTAAAATGGGATGAAAGTTTCGTTTTTTTGCAAACATCTTTTGCTGCTCTTCTTTTTTGTTGCATGCATGGCATTATTTGCTTTAGCTATTCTATGTATGGCTTATATTGTGGGATAACGGTTTTTATTTCATGAAGTGAATAGAAAGTCTAAACAGAGGTTAGTCTGTCTAGTCTGGGTGAGTTCAGTTCATTCCAGTCCAGTTAACTTTCTCTATGTCTACTAGGTATATTCACTGGAGGCTAGCCCAGTCAGTTTTTTGTTTGTTTTCTGTTCCCAAAAACATCTAAAACTTTATGGATTTTACAAATATAAGCAATTTAGGCTATAAAATAGGATGGTTTTGCCTAGCCACTTGTTCCACAATCAAATTGGAATAGGAATTTATCTGATTGTTTGAATATTGTTATATTTAATGAAAGACCTCTTTACCTAAATACGTATCTCATGATCTGCTTATCATACTCGTTATGCTCATTAAAAGTAGCTTTAATAGTACCTTAGCTTTAAAAGGGTGCATGTAAACTATAATCCGATCCGTATGCAAAATATAAATATATTTTGTGCTTAAAATCGAATATCCAAATCCAATTCCGGCCATCATTGCACCATCATCATCATCATCATCATCAATAAAGAAAGAGGCCACTTTCCTTTCTTGTCTGAATTTGGCTTTGTTGGGAGCAGAGCAGCGGAACTCTGGGAACGGGTCTCAACTTTCACTACTTTCCCAAATTATACATTCCTTATGACGGCATGGCCTTCTCCTTCTCACTATTGTGCTTTCTCTTTTCCCATTATTGTTAACGCCAGCTAAGGAGCTCTTGCGATGGATCGGTGGATATGGATGGATTCGATACGGTAATTGTGTAAACTGTTACGTTGTTCATCTTGGCATATAAAAAGTTACATAAAAAGTTTTTCTTCGAGGGAGACTATGTTTTTTATTCCTTTGGAGTTGGAGAATTTACCTTTTTTCTGTTGGGAGAAAAAGGAACTTGTTTGATATTTACTTCTATCCACACTCAAGTTGTGTTGTGGATGATGATGATGAGCTTTTTGGTAACTTTTGCTAGTTTTTTCTAACCTGACGAGTCTTTTTATGCAAATTTTATTTTGCCGACGCTGACCTTTGCCTCCTTCCTGACTTGATATTTTGCTATGCAAAATGCAAAATATAAATGGGCTTGTTGTTAGCTTAGCATGATGAGGATCAGGTCAATATGTAATATGGCTAGGTGGTTCATTATTCCAATTTTATGTACAATTAGGGCAAAGCCAAAAGAGTATTAATTAATTCGATCTGATATGATTATGAAATATCCTTTGCCGGAAAATAAATGGAGTGGCTCTGGCACATTAATTTAATTTATACTTCCAATTCCATTTCCCCTCCTCTAGTTTGGCTCCACTTATTACTCCCCGCCTTATAAGTGAATTCATATATGGGCTTGGTTTGTTCCTCCTCCGGCTATAATTTCCCTGCTTGGGAAAGAAAGGCATGGCCTGGCCCGTTCGGTCCTGGAGAATAATTTACAATCTGTATATAACATCGACATGAATGACATATCCCATCCATTCTAGTCCGAAGTCCATCAGATGTAATTACTAAAAGCCTGATGGAATTCCCACAGTGCAGTTGATTGCTTTTAATTAAAACGATTACGACATCCGGCTGTGCTGATGAAGGATATTGATTGGTATATTTTAATGGTTTCAATCCAATCCAATTTATTATGCATTCATTGTCAATATAATAATGAATAACATTCTTGGTAGAAATAATTGTGGTTAATATTTTATTTTTAAAGATAGTTAGTTTGGGTAAATTACATTTACCAATTTATAATTAAAAGTAACTATGGATATTATTCATTTATCTGTGACAAATCATGGAATTGTATGGTGGGGCAAGGTGAGAGCTTCAAAGCGTCCTCGTGTGTCGCCTCCTATTGTCCTATTCGAATTATATTTCCATCTCATCGTCAGCTCATTTTGAATCCTTCTATCCATGACAAAGTCATACATTAAAAATCCAAATTAGCAAAAATGAATTCAGGTAACTAGGAATCGATCCATGTATGTCTATCTATTTTTATTTGATAAAAAACGGTTGTTTCAGCTTATGCCCGATTTTCCGCATTGGAACCTTTAGGAAAATAAAACTATCAACCCAGTCGGAAAAAGATGTTTGATCTTTTTAGAAAGTAAAAAACAACAGTGAAAACTAAAATTAGCAAGTCCATCACAATAGGGAACAAGCTGGTTGAAAGTAAAGGGGACCTGTAAACCTGTCATGTTATTATTATTGACGCCAACTGCACTTTCTTCTTCCGTCCCCCTCTCCTTTGTGACTTGGCTGGGATAAAATGAAGGCATGAAAGCATGAAATGAGCGTAGATAATAATCTTTTGTGTGGATGTGTGGATGGGTGTGTGGAGAAAGCAATTTTGAAAAGGAAGATTAAAGCGAGAGGCGGTCCTGCTCCTCTTACAGTACTAATTTTGATAAAAACAGTTCATTAGAGGGGAATAATAAGAGAAGCAAAAATTACTTTCTCCCTCCGTCCATGCGTGAGCGTTTTTCGCTGTTACATATGTATACGCGTATGGCTATAGTCAACATAATATTAGAAAAACTCCGTCGGAGGTAAAAAGAAAGTAAGACCCGTTGCGTGATTGTCAAGTGCGAGGAGTAAATGTTGGCTACATGGGCTTATTATGATGTTTAGATATTATAAGTTGCTCAAATGTCTCGTTCGTTACAAGTCCACTGCACTCAGAATTGGGTTGGATTTTAATTTCCCATTAAATTACTCCATTACGTTGCACATGGAGTGGAGTTGGTGGGCCAGTTTATTGTCGGCTTTTGTTAAGCCATTCATTTATCAGATGTAAAGTATCTAGGTAATGGTAATGTAGTTTCTTAAGGAATAATTAAGTGTGCTGTGCTGTATGCATATCTATTTGAGAAAATATCATAATATCCAAATTACGCAATTTACTAACATATAATTGGATTTATTAATTGCCCGGTTCTAAATTGCTGGGAAGGCAAGGGAAATTTAATTTGGTTGTGGAGGGGATCATCCCGTCAAATTTAAAATGCGCTCCAGTTTATGATCCAGTTAAAGCGTAATTTTTACTTAAACATAATGATAATTACACAGCAACATTAAACATGATTACAATTATGCATTATTATTCCTTATTGTCACGTCCCATTTGTTTGTTTTGTCCTCGTCGTTTCCTGTCCACTCTCCAGTTCAGGGCCACCCACTCGCCACTCTAATTTCTTCCCTTGGCCTTGGCCGTTAAGGGAAATTCATTTGCTTAATGGGTTTAACAAAAGAGGGCCGTAATTTCCCGTTAGGGAAGCACATTAAGTAAAGTAACTAGTGGCTGGAGATGGAATGCATATTTTCTGAGTATAATTATGACTGGGAGTAAATTTGTGTACATGCAGCTTGGAACCGTGTTGAAGATGATTCTGCTTGGCGTTACCTAAGGATAGGTAGTGTAGTCGGGTCGAAACAAAAGACATTCCTTTTGATATTCCTTTTGTACCTGTTGTTACTCCACAACATATTTATACGCTCGGATGAAAAGTATTTTCACTTTGTTTTGGAAAGAAACTTTCACTCTGCTCATTTCCCTTTTCCCTGCTGCTGTTTCATGAGAAGCAACAATCATTATTATTATTAATTATAGTGGCAGGGGTAGAGGAAGCACTTTCCCCATTGTCATCAACGTCGTCATCATAATCATCATCGTCATCCTGATGAAGGCAATAATGTTTATGGAATGTTGTGCTAATTTAACGTAGTGTAGTTCTATGTTGCCCCATGACTACCATGCAGAAGGTCTACTGACTACTGGCATGCCAGAGGGAAGTGGGATATACATATTTTGTAGGAAGGTGAATCTATTCAAATGACTATTTCCGTAGTGTGATGATGGATCTAGCCCCCACCAGTTGACATATTGCAGTAGGTATATTTTAGATTAAGTTATAATTGGAGGACTTTCCAAAATATGAACAATGAGGATGGCAACGCAGGAAAAATCAGCAAAGATAATTATTTCGGCAATTTCTATTTTACATTATCACTACCAGGTATGAAAACTTGTAATACTCTCACATCACTAATTAAATTTGGGTGATCCTCCTCGTCTTGAGATGCTTACAGATTGACGGTGGTTTCTCCTACCCTAACACACCAGACATATTCAATGGGAATGGTTTCAATGCAATGACAATGACATGCATGTAAGCTGTTTATAACAAGCTGCTTCAAATAATATCAATCAATAATTGATAACGGGTTTCTTATTTAACTCATACTGGTGGACGTATTCGTTGCAAAACCAATTTAGTATTTCAACTTTGTTATACATTTTAGTCCAAAAGTCCGTATTTCCAAAACATAAACTTGGATTGTTCCTGTCTAACCAAATATCAAACAACAACCAGTTTATTATCACTGGCTATTAGTAAAATGCAAATAAATACATAGATGAACAATATAGATAGGTATTCAATAATGCATTCATTTAGACCATAATAGGAACGGAAAACTGTTTGCGGATATCCGCACAGAAATTACATTACCTTTGCTGGGTTATGAGGGTCGGAAACGAGGGAACATTATATACACGTGGAGGAAACCGCATTGCCTCGGACTTGGCCCGTAATAAATCATAATATTTTGATCGCGACATGATGTCATGTGATTGATTAGTCTCAAGTGTCATTGTCATTCCTGAGTTCCGGACAATGAAGATGCTTTGTCCTCCAATTTTCCAATAGTCTACTCTACTTTATTTGTT
Source organism: Pseudosinella alba (assembly GCA_034700485.1). Taxonomy (NCBI): domain Eukaryota; kingdom Metazoa; phylum Arthropoda; class Collembola; order Entomobryomorpha; family Entomobryidae; genus Pseudosinella; species Pseudosinella alba. The sequence goes on from JAQIXQ010000040.1 coordinate 76,044, forward strand.
TATTTGTCCTGTCCCCACAAAATCCACAACAATTTGCTCGTATTACGATGCGTTCCTATTTTTCCTATACAGCTAATTAACAACCCACCTGGATTCTGGATGAATAAAGGTGGAAGAAAAAAATGATTTACTTCCATCATTCTCCTTGTCCCTAGAACTGGATGCGACTAAGAGACATTTTTTTTACCTCCATTCCACATTCCACTCCATCTTTATATCTTTTTCCAGAGGAAAATTTTTCTAGACAGAATTTATAGGCGTTTCTTCTCTCCTCTTGTCTGATCCGATTTCTGATTCTGATTATCCGCCATCCGAATGAATCACGGAGCATCTCCCCAATCCACGGCAAAGATAATATTTGCCATACCTGTAAATATTTATTGTGGCCGTGATTGTGATTGGGATTGTGATGGAAGGGTGAAAGGATTGCATTGTCATTGGGATGTTTACGATGGTGTGGTGCTGGTGGTGATGATGGCGATGGTGGTGATAATCCTTTCACTCTGTAGAATTGCATTTCTGTCGATTCATCCATCTCTCCTTCCTCTCCCCGACAACTTTCTCTCAGCATGTACAGCTTATACAAACTTTCTCCCTTCCCGGAGATCTTGTGTGCAGATTACAACAAAAGGATTTAAAATCCCTTTTGAATGAAAAGAAATAAAAAAGTTTTCGTCTTGTGCAGCACCATCACCATCACCATCACCATCAGCAGCAGTGCTACTTCCCTTTGTCCAAAAATTCATGGGAGGAAGATATAAAAAAATACATAGACATAAAAATATAATGAATCCCAGCTAGTTCATAGAAAGAATACATGTATGGCTTATATGTTATCTCATATTATGTAAGCTTTCCCTCCACTCCTTTTAAGTGGCAATAATAATAAAAGTAAAAGTAAGGTAAACTCGGAGGAAATATCACAATAACAGCAAGAGCAATAGAAAGGGGAAGAGAAAGAATAAGAATGACTAGAGAATGGATCAGAGCAGACTGGTCCGGATAGGGGGAGCAAGATTTGAACAAACTGGGAGAAAGTTGACAAGGGAAAGCAAATGAAAGAAAAATATACACTAGCTATTTCACATTTATTTGAGTCAACATTATTCATCCCAGGGACAGAAGGAGAGGAAGACTGAAAGGATTTTTTTCTATTATCATTATTATCATCGCAGTATCCTCGAATCTTTCCTTCTTCATTGCAGAGTAGTCCTGTCGCCATTCCCGTTACTAAAAAGTTTCAATCTTTTTTCCACACATTTCATCTCCTCCCATTCATTTTCTTTGCAGAGGGAAAAATATATACAAAAATGCGAGTTTCTTTTTATATTTGACTGACTAGTTAAGTACAGGTGTATTTTAGAATGGGATGGAGTAGATGGAAGGGAGGAGGACAGCCATGCCATGATGGCGGATGATGGGCTCTTATTTCCCCTCCGATGATGATTAAACTCAACTTTTGGAATGGAAACTTTTTCTTTCTTTTTCATTCTTTCGGGATGATGGCGTTTTTTATAAGTCATTCTATTACATATTTAAAGTATTTTTTTCTTCCTTTGATATGATGAGAAGGAAGGAAGAGATTTTTATCCATTTTTTTCACTAATGAACCATCTACTTTGATTCAGGATGGGGAGGGGGGAGTGGAAGTATATGGAAGGAGGATGGAGATGAAGTACTTTTATGTTATCTTCTTGGAAGGAAGGAACCCTTCTATATGACTTTACTTTCATGTTGGATCTTTGAGAAAAATAAACTGGATCCTACTTTGGATTTTTTTCCCAGTTCCTTCCCTTTTATAATTCTTTTCTTATTATTGCTCTCATCATCCTACTTTATTTTTTGGCGGTGATGGTGATGTTGATGCTGATGGTGATATAAGCTGCTAGAGAAAGTTTTTTTTTTTTGAAGGAGGAAGTGAAAGTGAGGAAAGAAGGGGAGCCGTTACACTTCCTTCCTTCTTACCTTCCCACTTATTACTTTTCTTGGAGGTGAACAAAGGAAAAGGGGAGGATGAGGTTATGATGGGGGAATATTATGATGATGAGATGAGATGCGATGATGTTGATGGTGTTGGTGATGATGTCGCTTTTGATGAAGTTAAGGTGATGCGCTATATGATGGAAGATGGTTATGTAGGGTTGGTGGTGTAATCGTGTATGCTTGGAGGAGAAATTTGAGGTCATCATAATACAATATAAATTAGGGTTTAAATTTGAGAAAATGCTGCGGGACTTCCTCAGATTTTTTTTTAAAGGAACACGGATTTCATTTAAATGTGGGTTACTGGGAAAGCATATGTATTTAGTATAGGTTCAGGAGTTTAAGATTACTTCATATATTTTTTTGCTAAATGATGAAAACTGTGTTTGGCAAATTTTTATTTATATTTATGCCTACATAAAACAAAGTTAACTCTTCCATTTAGCTTGGCTTGCCATTGGCTGATATGGCATTTGCTTAGGTTTTTGGTACTAATACAAGTTGATTTACAACTTCCGAAACTAAGCAAATTATTAATGACGATTCTACTTCTTATTTGCGTTTACTCCTGTAACAGCTCCAACGGAATGTTTGAGAAGGTACCGGAAATGGGATGTGTTCCCCCTCTGCAGTTACACCATCGATGTCTCCAACGTTACTGATTGCACTGACCTTAGGTAAGTTCTAATAATTGAATGACCGACGATGAATGAACCTGCCTTCATAAATATGAATTCTTGCAATAACTAAATTGAGTTATAATTTATAATTATGCCCTTGCAGAATGACGTTTAGAGTGGCCAGTTCCATAATATTCCAACACATGGCTAGTTTGGATACTCAAGTCATTATTGAAGAGCCCTCATGGTAATTTTTTTTCATTTGTATTTAATCACCCCGTTAATATCATGTTATGAGTTATTAATATGACTTATCAACGTGTAAATACTTTATCCTTGAAAATTGTGGTCTGTCTTCTAAACTTTCGACATTGGCTTGTAGGGATTCGTTCATGGAGAGCATTGGAAATATGGACAATGAGACACTGGGCGAGGGCCCATACGATGAGACAACCCTCACATGTGAAAAATTCCCCACCCGTTTATCAGCAATAGAAATGTGGGCGGAGGGGAAGCACCTTGCAACAATATTAAGGTTCGGTTCAATAGTCTAATTCATTTTTTCAATAATAGTCTAGGCCAAATTAGGTAGGCACAATGCCATTTGAAATTGAAGCCATATTAATTTGTAATAAATATTTGTCCCCAGCTTTGAGACTGAGGACTTCGTATCAGTCGTGAACGAGCTTCGGTTGACGGGCGTGACATCACAGAAAATAGTGAGCGAGGAGGAATATACCGGCTTATCACGGTAAGCTAAAGTTCATAAATATCGTCGAGATACAGATAACCTCGCATAAATTTGTCTTAATGCCTCCAAGTAATTAACTTTTCGTTTTAAATTGTTTCCAGATTCTGGGCAAAGTTCCACTTTGGCGACTGCCTGTACCGCCAGTGCTGGCGGGATCTGTGGAACGTTGTCCCTCCCGACATGCTCCAAAGCTCCCAGTCCATTGTTGGAAACGAAGATGATGGCTACTTTCGGCTTCGCTTTCTCATGCCCATCTTCATCCTCTGCTTTGTCCTCCTAGTCAGAAACTGCATCGTTAATAGTGAGGATGTGGTGGGGCTTGAATAAATAAATAAATAAATCCAAAATATGATCGAGCAAGTCAAAATAAAAATAAAAATCTTAAATCCCAAAACTTGTCAGTTTCAAAAGAAATGTATTTATTCTTAAACAAATGGAATATATATATCTCGTTAAGTACACTTTATACGAAGTTGGTCGAGTTTTTTAAAACTACAAACGTTTTAAGTAAAAGTCACAAAACAACAAACAAATAATATTTAACATTTCAATGCAACTCCCAACCGGGGCCACATTGATACGTAATGAAAAAAACACAAACAAAACTGGTTTATATTGTCGAAAGCTACAATTAGCGTACTGGACTGTATATGTAGTTATATGTATTCTATTTACACAAAGCTTACATCAGCATGTAAGATAAGATATATGACACAATATATATAATATTTGTAGTTATTTTAACTATTCATGTTATCATCATAACATATTATTTAATAAAATAGATATTTATTTATTTTTTATTTGATTTTTTAAAAGTATTTTGTTTTCTTCTATGTAGTTGTAGCACGTTTACGTTTATGTTGCGTTAATAAAAGTTGAAAACGAACAACTGAATGCGATACTTAGCTCTCCTCCCCCTCCCCACAATTAAGTAATTATGATTGTTTATACATTTAATTAAAATTCCCTATTATAGTTAATATATACGTAAGTAATCTTCATCAGTCTCTGAGTTCGTTTATCAGGTCACGGAAGTCGGTGACGTACCACTTGGACTTGGACTTCACCTCGTGTCTATAAGCATTCCCTCCGAATCCTGTGGGGACATAAAAAAAAGAAATTAAATTAAAATTTCCATCACCATCACCATCATCGCAATCCATCCATATCACTGGGAAATAAAATTGTTTTAGAGAGAGAGGGAGAGACAGAGCCCACTCAACTTCTCTGGCTTGGCTCTGACTCCAACTCCCATATTGGGGATTTTGGAGGGGGCTTATATAACTTACCAATAAAAAGATCTGCAGGGGGGCTGGCTTCCCAGTCTGTAATCCCATCTCCCACCATCACCACCGTTTCATAGCCATGCTTCTCCTTCAAGTTCCGAACCACGGCTCCCTTCCCACCCGTCCGGGATGTCAACTGGTTCTCATCGAATCCGGCGTATTCACCTAGAAAATTCCGGGAGGGGAAAGAAAAATACAAAAGCAGAATAAATATTTGCATTGGATTGCATTGGATTCGATTCAATTGTTGGAGTTGGATTAGAAAGCTTTAAGGATTTTTTTTTGTGGAGGGCTCTTCTTTTTTTGTGGCGGAGTCGGCTCCACTTGACATAATTATGTGAAAGTTAATTAGAAAATTTTGTGTAGGATATTTAGACATCTGCTTACCATCATGATAGAACTTGAGCTTGTTGGCATAGACGTTCGCAGTGGGGATGTGGAGTTCTTGAGCGAGGGGGATGATGATGCTGCGGAATCCCCCAGAAACCAGGTAGACTTCCTTTTCCCGTTTGTGCAACTCATGAACCAATTCCCTAGAAAAAAAAGGTAATAAAAAAGGTTCTTTTGTTAGGAAAAAAAGTCAATAAACAGCTTATTTGAAAACATACAAGAAGGGCAATTATTTCCTAAAATTTGTTTAATTCTGTTTAGGTCAGTTTCTTGAATTGTCTTGAATTGACTTCAGGTGGCTAATATACTGACGGATGAGTCATCGCCTTGTGCAGGTGTTCATTGTTAATTGTTGGTCTTTCATGATAGGACAGGTTAAGCAGTTAATTGTCAGGATGTACACAATGTAGGTAGTAGGCGTAGTCTTCATTTTTTTCGCAGGTGTTTCGCAATCTCATCTTCCCTTGCCAATTTCGTGTTAAAAATATTTTTTTGCAAACAAAATTAAATATTTCTACATACGAGTCATTTCACTATCAGGAGCAATTATTGATTTGGTAAATTAAAGGGCAATTGTCAGTCTGAATTTGCTTCCTGGGGCATTCTGAGAAATAACCTTTTAGCTAACTGTCATATAGTCTATTGCAAATTGCAGTTCATTTCATGGTTCATTCAATTGCATTCCCTTTTG